>JAGXCT010036595.1:0-79976 GCA_022495035.1 Philopotamus ludificatus | reverse complement strand
GTCAAATTCTAACATTCAGATTCATATGTCAGGACGGTCCTGATGAGAGTCTTGTAGAGCTTGAAAAAAGATAAAAAAATTTTTTTTTTTCGTTTAATAATAAAAATGGTAAAATATATAATCCTTTAAGCAAAATATTATGGTATATTTTTCTTTGACTGCTGATTTTTCAAGTCTTGCTAAAAACAAATTACAAGTCGCAAAAATAAAAGGATTGCGATAAAAATTTGAATAATGTCGAAATTAGATCCAATCAAAATCGGCTTCACAATAAAGGTGACCAATTTATAAATGAAAAGGAACTCGCCGAGGATAGGGTTTCCTTTGTGATTGTGTATTGTCTTGATTGCTCAAAAGGATTACGCCTTGAGACTTTTGACATTTTCCGATGGCGTCTTGTAACAGACATATTGTCGAATTGGAGGCTTCCGCCATTACGCATTTTTATTATTATTTTCAGTCATTAATAACGCACAGATACAATCGATCATCCGGTTTTTTAACTGCGTTGCTTATCTGTTGCCGTGAAGGCGTCGGTTGAAACAATTGTATAAGCTCGGATGATTAATGGACCCTAATGAAGGATTAATGATACTCGGGAATACCGGCCCAGAAAGAATACACGGGCCGGCAACTTGCCTCGCAGATAAGGGCGGAGGATTCGAGTGTCCCGGGATACAATAACTCTTCTGTTCGCAAAACCTTCAATCTTAATCGGGACACTCAATATAGATTATCTGGGGGGACCTTTGAAAAATGAAGGTTAATTACGGAGACGCCTCGTGTGATAGGGCGTTGTTGTGCCTTTTCCCATTTAATTAATCTTGGAATATAAAAGTTCGATACTCTCCATAAATAAAGAATCGATTCGGTGAGCAATATCAACTAAGATAATGAATCAAAGTGCAATAACATGCTTTAAGAAAGTGCTAAATGTTCTAAAATTATATATAGCAATTTTTAATATCAAACTCTTCTTGAAATTATACAATGCAGAATAATATAGAATAATATAGAATAATATAGAAATATGCAGAATAATATATTTTATGTAATATATTTTATGTCAACAATGACAGAAAAGTGTACAAATGATTTGCTATTATTCTCAAAGGTTTTTTTTTATTATCTATAACTTTACTTACCTGAAAATAAAACGGAATCAATTTTTATCCCGAAAAAGTAGAAAGGTAAATTAATTTGTCCAAGTCCAATTAATGTTTCCAATCTGTCTACTTTTAGTCGAATCGATGAGTTACGCTCATTATATTTTTTTCACAAATGTATTGGCAAAATAAATAAAAAGCATTTTTAAGATTTGATCTGATCTCTGATTTATGAAAAGACATTTAAATTTTATTTCTTTAATTTATTTAGGCATTTACCGGATTGAAACTATTTATTATATTAATATGTGTATCATTTTAAGTAAATGAGTTTATTGAAATAAATATATTTTTATTAATTTTAAGTTTAGTCTTAAAAAAAATCTCATGAAATTACATCATTTCTTTTTAGAGATTACAAAAGTTTAAATAACTTACATCGTCGTATCATCATATTTAGATGTTTCAGTTTAATTTTGTTTTCACCTCTTTTATATTATATTTGGATTTTTTCCTGCAAACTATGAGGTTTTTATTTAACACAATGATAATTAATTGAAATTACAAGCATTTTTAGACCCTTAGACTTTTAAAGAGGATTTTCTATAGTCTGTTTGGTTTCGGAAATATCAATTACAATGGTTTTTGCTAAATTAAAAAATTGTATTTATAAAGTAATGACTTTTTTATTCAAAAAAATACCGAGTAAGGTACATATATTTTTTTTCAGAGCAAATAAACGACATTAAACTATTTTTTTTATGACTCAGTGCATATGATTCGTTGCTTAACTTTGTTATCTAAGATAGTTCATGGCTACCAATACTAATTTGATTAGATTTTACGGTGTTCTTTAAATGCTACACTTTTGTGTCCCATATTGATGTGAGATTTGTGTTAATTATTTTAAGGTATTTGTGATAATTATTTAATGATTTGCAGGTCAAAGAATCTGATTCTTTAATGGATTTATATACCTCAAGTTTGGTTGCATTTTTTAGACTAAAATTTACACAGGCGAATGCTTAAGTCTTAATAAAAAAATGCCATACAATAATATGTACCCTTCAATTAGCATTTTTGTTTGACATGTTATATTTTTTTGACTGAGCTTAAATAGTGCTAGGATAGATTATTTTTTAAGTATTATATGATCTTTAGTAATTGTATATAAAACTAGCCAAGAGTAGAATGTGATTCTTACTAATTTGCAAATTTATTTTACTTTTTTAATAAGTGGAGCTTCGGAAAAACATATACTCTAAGACCACTTGATGGATGAGTGGTATTTTAGTCAGGTTTATAATATAAATTGTTAATTTAAATATAAATGTATAATATACATATAATGTCCAGTCGCAATTTAATCTCTTCATCAAAAGCAAATTCTAAATAAGTTTGATCGATGTCCTCCAAATTACAAAACTTCACCTGTCTCACTCGAAATAAACGATCCTTCAGCCTAATACATTCTGACGTCATTATGCATTAAAGTTGATACCCTTCGGGACACGGGGCACTAATTCGATATTCAATTATAAAGTCTGTTACAACAGGGCGGCCAACAGGAGAATTAGCGTACCTGGAGGACGTCGATGGAGATTATGCCCGGAACAATAGGGCCGAGGTAACCGAATTAAGGAGATCGCGTTACCTTCTTCCCATCGGCCTATTAACTGGCTGTGCCGAGGTGTTATCTTAATTAATATTTCCAAGACGCATACACACCGGTCGGCTAACCCCTTGGCTCCCCGGCGCTAGACACTAATCGCCCTCATAAATATATAATTAACCCCCTCGAAACTAATTACCGACTCTTAATAAGACTTTAAACTATGCACAATATTTACACAGGTAATGTACGGATCTCGGTACGGCACAGTGGCCTAGGACGGTAATTTATTGCATATACTAAATTATTTACAACAATTTTCAGATGTCTTTTTTCATGTTTATTTATTTGTCTGTTAATTATTTATAATAATATTAAATCTATTTATATATTATTGATATTATATAAATATAATATCTGATTACAAATTTATTATATATCAATGTTTGGTAATTTACTAAACTTTTAATTATGTTAAGTGCTAATTATTACTGAAATTTTGGTTACATGAAAAAATATGAAATATTCATTTTGCCATTTAATTTCGCAAGTTTATTCTATGACCTTTTGTTTTAATTAAATATTTTTAATTGTTGCTCCATATGATATAAGGTCACATCAACTTATTTTTGCCATTGCCAAATAAACTCATATAAAATGAGATCAAGAAAACTCACGAAATTTATTGACGCCTGTTTTTTCACTTTTGCTATTTCGATTATCTGTTATTATACCTTAAACTCTTAATATTGCAGAGGATCGTCCTTTATCTCATGTAGACTTTTATTAGCTATAGTTATGCGTCATGGCGGCTCAAAAACAACCACGTCGTCCGAAGGGGGTCTCTCAGAGACGCCAAGCATTTCAAGTTAAGATATTAATGAATTCTTCAGCTTCTCTACGAATTAAAATAGTTATTCATGATATGCTTCATAATTTGGTCAATATTATGGATTTTTAAACTAATCAATTTGACGCGAAAATAACATGCGCACTCGGTGATGTCTCGCCGCAGACTGAGCTATTAATATTTTTATTTTTTTTTTCACAATTGCAGACAATAAGTACTTATACTTTAGATTTTTTTAGACATATACAAAAATATGGTGACATGTAGGGTTTACATTAAAAGAGTTATTCAGGTAAAATCATACACTTGGGGTCCCCGATAGACTAAAAAAATAATATTTTATTCTCACTTATTCTTCTTACAGAGATGGCTCGTCCTTAAGGGCAACCAGGGCAATGCCCCATACATATTTCTCCTAATAATAAAAAAAATGCTGAAATATTATTGAAACGTGTTTTTATTCTTGGTAATTAAACTATTTGCGACCTAAAGGGATGGAATACGCGAACAGAACCGATTCGTATGTATTTGGGGCAGTCTTGTAACTGCCATGGTCATGTGGTCGCTAGCTTCAGTTTAGCTGTTGTCCTGACGCAAACGAATGGTGTTGTTTGGTCACATAAGATCGCTTTTCGTAAACGTGTGCTTGGAGTAGTCTTCTATCTGCCTTGGTCACTTGGTCGCTATCTTTGGCGGGAACGAGTAGTGTTGTTTGGTCGGTCAGTTAAGGTAAAGAAAAAAGTTCCGTCTGACCGTATACAAAAGGTCGATTTTTGTTTGCTGCATTAGGTTCTGTTTGGGGCAGCCTACTATCTGCCCCGCTGTTTTTATATTATCTACCTGATAAAATAAATGACATATTATTATAATAAAAGTTTCGTTTCTTTAATTATTTATTTTCATTTGATTTTGTGAAAATACATGTTTTTTTATATTATTAGATTTGTTAATGTTTGTTTTAAAATATAAATTAGCACAGTTCATTTTTTTTGAAAAAAATAGAGAGGCGAATTCAGCCGCCTCTGATATCTTATTACTAGTATTTAAATAAGTTAGCTACTCAATATCAATAGTTGTTGGGTGAAGTAAAAGTTATAAAACAGTAAATAATATTGAAAATGTAATAGCTTTTATTAAAAGCTTTTATATGTAATTAGCTAACCATCTTTATACTAAGAAAATCTATATAAAATGATATCTAGGATATAAAATAATTTACATGACTATTAAATAATTTAAATATTTTTTTTTGTAATAGAAAATCTACTGATATTTATATTTATTTAAATAACAAGCTCAGTCATAGTGTTTGTTTATTTAATATCCATTTAAATATGTTATAGTATTTATTTTGACAATATTTATAAGATGTTTACGCAATACCCTAGTGATATGTAGCCTAATTATTCTTTTTAAAATAATTCTAGGTTTAGTTTAATCAAATTCGTGACATATAAATAAATATTTAAACCAAATTACCATTCGCATCCACTGTGCTCCATCGCTGACGTGCGCTGGCTGCTCTGCAAACACAATTATTTCAGCAACACTGCACCACTGTCGTGTGCGAAACCCAAAATCTTGTACATTATATCATAATTATTACCATGGGCGACCCATATACCATACACCGCATATACTAAGCCAGCGTGCTATATTCTTTATATTTTAACGGGTGTTTGTAATGAGTAATGACCCATTAAACAATATACCGCGAGTTCAAATTCTGCATAAATTTCGTGCGAAACGGGCGTTATGTCCACTCGTAAATATGGCCGAAACATAAACGTGTGAAGTTTTATTTGACGTGAAATAGTACTCGAGGGTATATAATCGGCATAATTAAAATTAGACTCGTATATCAATATAATACAAAAAGTTAAGAAATAATTTCGCAGCCGAGTGTGTGTTTGATATGTTAATAATTAAATTTATCAAAGTTTAATTTTGTCTGCAATAGACATTCGATTAACAATTATGGCATAGTTGTGTCATTGTCTGTAACGTTTTAATTAAAATGTGTATATAATTTTATAAGATGAAGTTTCGCTATATATATATTTTTTTAATTTAACTTGGCAGTAGTTCAATATTTCATCGTTCAAATAATGGCAGAAATAAAATAATAATTGCAAATGGTTGTTTTGAAGTCGTCGAATCAAATATTGGCACAAGTTTTAAGTATATTACTTTGAGGCACGATCGAAGAGTTGTTACTTTGTTTGAAAGGAGGAAATTTAAAGAGCGAGCTTGAATAATGTTTGTGTCAGAGTATGGACGTACAAGGGGCGAACTTCATATTTCTTCAGATATTGCCACTCTGTGCTCACAGTTGAATATTTGCCCGAGAATAATTATTACCGAAAACACATCCATCATCATCAGCACGTTGTGTTCATTGTTTAATAATAAAAATATTCGGCGCGTTTGAGGTTATTTTTTTACCCGGACACTGCGGCGTAAACATCATTGTCATTTTTTTCATAATGATACCATTCATTAGATATTTTTTTTGTATTATCAACTTAATTTTAATATTGAGAATAAAATTTATAAGCCAAGAATTTACAATAATTGCTACTTAAGCCTTATGGCCTTAAATACCACTAACGTTACAAATACCATAGTCAACATTTATGCCGTGTTTCTCACAGTAAAAAGTTGTTAGTTTAGTTTTTTAATTTTGACGATGAATGTATGGTATGATGGAACAATTCTTTAACGCTACTTATCCATATAAGGTTCGATAAAGATTCTAAAGATGCAGGGGCAATAAGTCTCTTACATGTATGTATGTTACATGTATGTATCTTAATGTATGTTACCTACAAACCATGATACTATGGGAAATTACAGAACCCTGGCTCCCGGCAAGTGGCTCAATGAAGCTGTGAGTCAGTATGACTGCTCTACAGTGAGTCAGTATGACTGCATCGATTCGCAGCGTGTCAGTATGACTGCACCGAGTCGCAGCGTGTCATTGCGCTTGGCGGTGAGGCCCCCCCCCTAGCACTCCGCTACCGGCCCGCATCCTTTTAATACACGATGCTGGCAGCGCTGACGAGCAGACAGCGCTCTTGTTCTACACGGCAGAGAAACACTGGACGTTTAGGCAATCATATTAATTAATAAAAAAATATATTTATATTTTCGTATACATAATCAGCAGACCAATCTGATATTTTAGTCTCGATATTTTCGCTCCTCTTCTTTCTTTCTAGGGGACCCCTCTCTGAGAAGGTCTTTCCCGCGATAAAAGAATTGTTTTTGCGCGACAGGGCTAATAATCACTTGCGACCGGCTTCTTGAGACTTGTTTAGGGCAGATGTGCATTCATACCTGTGTATATTTATACAGGTGTGTATGTGTGTGATCGCTCACTACTTGTCACTTGTGACTCGTTATAATCAGATAACAGCTTGGAGAAGAGAATAAACGAATACCGAGGCAAACCCCCTCCTACTTGCCTGGACACAGTTGAGAGGGTAAAATACGATACCAACATGGTAGAAGATGTACGTCCAATGCCAGCAATGGCCAAGAGAGGGAAACTTTTTATAAAACACCGCATACCAAGACGGCTCGGGTCCCCGCGGTATGGACACGAAAAGGAAGCCTTCACGTCACGTGTGAGACTCAGGTTCCTTTGGCCTCGACTGCTATTCGAGAATTTGGTAAGGCCCATGCCCTCAGCGAGTGAAAGCATTGTGGTTGACAAATTATGATGATGATATAAAAATATGTTGCAAAAAATTATCAAATCAGTTTTCACATCTGGCGTTATAGATAAAGATTAAATAGACATATTGGAGAAACTTTTTTTGCAATTTAATAATGTCTTTAAATAATATTTTAAATAAAAAAATAGGCATTTCCGAATCAATATGTTTTGAACGACTTACGAATCAAAAATGAATCAGAAAAATATAAGTAATTCCAAATATGCAATTTTTAATTAAATTATATATTATTATGAGAATAGAAGCGTTTCAGAAAGATAATAAATATTTTGCATGCGGTAGATGTTTGATTTTCATGAGTGATTAAGTAATAAATAAATCCTTTAACTTAGATGACCAAACGTCGTAGCCATAGAATTTAGTCCCACAATTTCCATGGTGTTCTATATCTGGCCATTTTTTATGAAACTTTAATAGCTTCTCGATATTTTTTAATCAGATGAATCAAATGAACCTTATAGAAATAACTGTTCTATTGTATGAACCTACTTTTATCATCTAGAATGTGAAAAAATAGTTCGAAAAAAAAACTCGGTTACTTGGAGGGAGTTTGAGTTGTAGTAGAGTGATCATCATCAATAATATTTGGATATTTTTTTATTTTATCCGATGTCCGATAGTTGTATATTTTCTTGAATAGTTGTAGTTTTACTTTTATAGCTTTTATAGCATATCAATAAAATCGATGATGATGGTTACCTAACAACTTGAATGACATCTTTAAACAAATGCACTGAAAATGGCTTGAATTTAGGTGGCAACTTTTTGAAAAAATCTTGGTGCTCGCAGGGATAAATAAAATAATAAACATAATATTATGTCAGCCTTTGTTTCCCCCCTGCAGAGTAAAGGGCTCTACTAATTGTTTTCATCTTGTTCGTTCATAAGCTACTCTTTTGCAGGTGGTCCCCTCAGGTTAGATTATATCATAACTATATCGTCAGGGAGAGACCTACGTTTCTTTGACATGTTCGCGGCCTCCAGACAACGAACTTCTGGCTCTATCGGCCGTCTTCCCTGTAGGCTACATGATCATTCACTTCAGTTTTATCGCAGATCATTTTGTTGTTTACCATAATTTTCGTTTTATTCATTCTTAAACCGTCTGATTGAGAAGCACCATTTAGGTTTTTTTAAATTTCTTCTAGATTTTGATGAGTTTTCGTCATTATATCTATGCTATATAGAAATCTAAGATGCGAAATGTACTCTTTATTTGTATTGTTGCTCTGTCCATTTCAATGATGAAGTTAGACCACATCTTCCAGCGTACAAGTGAATAGTTTTGGGGAAATTACATCTCCTCGTCTTACGCTTTTTTTAGCCGTATCGGTTTGGTGTTGTAATGTAATTCTACAGCTATTATTGCGGATTTGTATAAGTACATTTGCATTGGCGTAAATATTTTTTCAGAGCTCAGGTTTGATGCTGTTGAAGGCTTTTTCATATTCTATATACGCTAAACAGAGTGGGTTGTTATAGTCGTCTACTTATATTATATACTTAGTCTAAGGATTATGGTCTATAGTCTATAGTATTAAAGCCTAATCGGATTTCGGCTAGCTTCGGTAGTTTTTATTGACCTAGATTTTGTAATAAATAATAATCTTATATAAAATTATTATAAAACCTTATGTGAAGTTTGACTAATATAAATATCATTTAAGCAAAATATTATGTTAAATAACTAAAATCAATCTAATTATAAGGTAAAAATATATGTTGTCGAAAAAGTATATTAATCGTTAAATTATTCAATATCCTTTTGCGTTCCTTAAAAAAATATTCTAGCTGGTCTGTAATTGTTTTTAGCATTTTAAGAAGAAAAAATCTCTTTGGCTAAATTAGGCTTCTTTATTTAATCAGGTAGTTTTTTCGTGTTACTCATCATAGTTAAATAGTGAAATATCGTTTTTGATTAATAATTATTGTGTAGGGCTTTGTATAGAGATTTGGGCTGTTATTTAACATATTATTAAAATGTCATGTCAGACTAGACATAACTCAATGAAAAAAAAATATTAAGTTTTAGGTTTATTCAAAATGATCTAGTATTATGCTGATATGAAATATATATAATTATTATTTTCCTCCTTAATTGTGACAAGGACTTTAAATAACTATCGAGATGATTAATCTTTCTGAATTATTTACCATAGATAAATGAATTAACCTGAAGGTTTAACACTAGATTTGTAAGTAGTCATAAATTTAGTGTTCTTAATATTGCAGTCTATAAATTTACTAAACGCAAAAAAGCCTTTAGTAAATTCATCCATTTCATCTGCATACCAAATGTTCCAAAGTTTTTCTCTGCTAGAATTTCACTCGTTTATTCTGACTCAATATCGTAAATGGTTTTCGCTGCAGATTCTGAAACAATTTTATTAAAAAAATGGATTATTATATCAGTTTCATTGTTTTTAATCAAAGATCTTATGTCACTGTTTCGAATTGTGATGTTTTTTAGGTCTTACGTTACATGCTAAAATCTTAGAATACATTATATCACTGTAATTAAAATGCCATTTAATTAAACGTGTAATAAAATTACACGATCTTGTAGTTGAACTTATTTTGGGGTCACCCCTCCCCGGTGGCGGAGCAGTGTCTCGAGTTGGCAAACACTCCAAGTATCAAGTTAAACTGTTTATTCATAACCGAGTTAAGGTGGCTGGCTGCACATTTTAACGTTGGGTACCATCTAAAGGCGTTTTCCCAAGAGTGACGTAAGCAACTATTGCGGAGAGCCACTTCCAGCCAAGGCCTTCGGATTACTACGTACTATGTAATATTTGTGAAGTGTGTATATACGCAGCCGACATTGTTTTCCAAATTTATTTTTCGAAACCGAAGTCGTTACGAAGTTTTATGGGGCGTTTGCGGACGTGGAGCGGAGATTGTATGACGCAGTCAATGCTACGAAGTAGGCAATGCCCGAAATCCGAGCCAAAACTGGCTGTAATTCTCACCGAATGTTTGGTCAAAGTCGCAGCTTTGGGATAGAAAAGATATTCATATGGTCACAGAAAATAGAAAGTAGTCTGCATGAATATTTAATAAGGAATATACATCGTTTGTATGCAAAATAAATTAAATGTTCCAAAAACATTCGAAATTAAGAATTTCAAATTTAGTTGCATTTTTATATGAATATTTATTTTAGAAAATATTAGTATATGGAGTTTTATTAAATTTTGATATTTTGTATTGACACATTTATTCTTGATGTATCTCGATATTAATAGCCATATTAAATGCTTAATTTTTGTGTGCGATGTTTCGAGCAATCTAGAAAGTAAAAACAGCCTTACAAGAAATTACTTGGAACTTTTCCGCTACCAAATCTACGAGCTACTCACTTTGGAAGGCTACTAAAAAAATAAAAAACCCGCAGCAATTTTAACCATCAATACGAGACTCTATTGCAGTTTGGACAAGAAACGACAAAGAAAAAACCAGGGTCTTAATATCTAAAAACTATGTAATGAAGAGAACTTAAAATTACATTATGTACCTTACCAGATAAGCCCTGAAATAAGTTACTCTAAATTAAATCAGGTGAATATGAAATGAATAACAAGAATGACCTAAATCA
This sequence comes from Philopotamus ludificatus, assembly GCA_022495035.1. Classification (NCBI taxonomy): domain Eukaryota; kingdom Metazoa; phylum Arthropoda; class Insecta; order Trichoptera; family Philopotamidae; genus Philopotamus; species Philopotamus ludificatus. The sequence continues at coordinate 69,070 of JAGXCT010036595.1, read as the reverse complement.
AAAAAAGCTTTAGGTTACGATTTAATTACTGGAAACTGTTAAAGGAAGCTTCAGTGAAGCGAATACAGCTAATAACCTACATATTTAAAGCTGTATTCAGGCTAGGATATTATCCGGATCAGTGGAAAGTAGCAAATATAATTATGATTCTCAAAATTGGAAGGATCTTGAAAGGGCAGAGGCCTATAGATTAATAAGCATGATATTAATTTTCTCAAAAGTTTTTGAAAAAATCTATCTGATAAAAAATAAGAACACTTTTAACAAAAAATAATATCATTCCAGAGCATTAATTCGGTTTCGAGAGAGCCGCTCAACTGTCGAACAAATACACGACAACCTGGAAGAAAAAAGGTGTTGCTCTGTGGTATACCTTAATATTACCGAGGCATTCTAGAGAGTCTGGCAAGAAGGACTACTGTATAAAAATAGGAAAAAATCTTTCTTATCATTTTTATATAATCTTAGAATCATGAAAACATACATTACCGCGTCAAGCAAAATAAAGAAAGAGCCGTACTAAATCCGATTAACTCAGGAGTACCGCATGGAGCGTAATTGGTCCAACTCTTGTATTTACTAGACACTGCTGATATGCCCAACTCCGGAAACACCAGAATTGTCACGTATGCAGACGCCACGGCACTACTGGAATCACAAGAGGATCCAGACAAAGCATCCGAAATGCTTTAAGAAAGTCTGATAGATATTCACTATTGGCTAAAAATGTGGAAAATTATACCATATAAGTTTCGCAATAAGAAAGGAAAACTGCCCTCTTGTAAGCATCTATGGTTAGCTTCTTCCCCAAACAGACTCAGTTAAATACCTAAGAAAATTTTTAGATCGCCATATAAACTTTAAAAATATATTTTGAATATGAGAAAATAATTAGGGATAAAATTGTAAATCTATATTAGCTCATCGAACTACACCCTGAATTGTCCCTAAATAATAAACTGCTTATTTACCTATCCATATTACGATCTAGACACATTGTATTTAAATCTGGGGCACTGCAAAGTCAAGTACGAAGATGCCTTTAATAATGAGCAGAACATTCGATATTAAAAGCCTGAATAATCCCCTCGCCTTGGAGATAGGATCGCTGGATCCTTTCTCTGCATATTAATAATCAAGATAAACGCAACATATTGTAATAGTTTACAAATTGTGAATTAATAAAAAAAAAACTGCCAAGAAGATATTTATATGTTTTGGTGTGTCTGAAATTTTTTACACGTGAAAAAATATGGGATTATTTTTTGGCGAAAAATTTAATGCGAAAGTTTTAATGCCTCTCTACGACTAATGTCATATAGAAAACATATAGGAAAATCAATAACACACATAATTGTGATGAATAGTCTAAGAAAATTGTTTAAAAAGATTAATGAACATTATTTTTTGTGGGTAAAATATTTATATTATTTTTTAGGGTTTCGTATATTTTGCACACTGACCAATTTAGCATTCTAAATTTAAATGCAATTTTAAACATGTGAGCGACCAAAAGTTCGAAAGAGTGATGAAAGCTTTTACTTCTGACTACGGAGCCATTTAGGTCGATGAATATTTTTGGTATTCAGCCAAATATATTATTTATTAAAATAAAATAATAAAAAGCTCTCTATTCGTTTCATTTAATGAAGCTTTGAAATAGTTTAATGTGTATTTCGTACAGTTAAAGTTAGTCCGATAAATTTCAATAATTTTTTATAGATTTATTAATCATAGATAATTTCATAAAAAAATTATTTAATAAAATTTCCTAAATTTAATTAAATACTTTCATATAAAATATTATTGTAAAATCATGTCTTTTTAGATAAATAAGTCAAATTTATATATGTATCGGTAAAATCCTAAAAATACGCTGTAAACACTTTATGGTTACGAGCCAGACACATTTATTCCAAAATATGGCTATGGTTTTAAACGATGACCATTATAATGGCTGCGTATAAAAATGGCATTGCATGAACATATAATAACATAAAAAGTATTTATTATAATAATCTTGAAAATAAAACATTAAAGTTAAACCAATACTGAAGAGAAAATAAATGTATTCGATTTTCTTAGATCCTATTAGAATTATTTTAAAATTATCTTTGATTATAAATTTGTTTTTACACTTGACTTTTGATAATAAAAATTGAGTAATAAATAAATTGTATGTATCGACTTAAGTATGTATATAAATCTAGAAAATGAAGTTAGTCCCTATTCCTAAGGATCAACCCTTATTTAGTAGGGGAATATGATATTATTTTATACACAACTTGTGTATTAAACACGTTATTAAATTTAATTTTGCTGTATCAGCTAAAATATGAAATCATTTTTACATCGTTAATGAATTGCATGCGTAATCGCAATTAATTTCGCAATATTAATATTGTATCGAGTTTCATTGTTAATATTTAATCGATCATCGATGGGGAAAATTTCAATATTTTAAGCCCTTGGGGCATATATGTTGTAGCGAAAATAATTAATATTTAGCGTGATATTGATTAATGAATGTAATTTATTTATTTTCTATGAAAATGTTGATATTTTTGAAGAAATGCAATTTAAATTGTTTCGCAAGTAACTTGATAGATTTGTTAGACAACTCTATTTAACTTGGCTGTCCAATAACGTTCGACAATGGTTGCCGCAGAAAAAAAATATTTGGAAGACTACATTGTCTGGAAAGTTAGGTTGCATGTGTTTTTTTGAGCTTGAAGGTTTTCATGGTTACGTGGGGTCCGAGAGTTTCATTAAAATTCCGTTCAGGTCAAACTCGCGAGAGACTTATTCTCAATAAAAAATGAAACATTGATTTGTTTTTAAAATATGAAAAATTATTTTACACTCTCCTCTTAATAATACAGTACTTTTTATGCTGAAATTTGTTTTTCGTAATCAAACGTTGTTACGAGTGAATCTCTAAGCATATTTAATTAATTATTTTTTCTCTCTACATATCCTGTTTACTATTTCAATTATTTTTTATTCAAAATGCACAAAAATTGTATTAATATATCTATATTTATTATTGTAGAAAATTCACAAATACAGTTATTTTCTACGTCGGCCTGAACTTCTTGCAATCATATTTTGAATGCAAATACACGTCAAATAAAATCATCATCCCTCAACTTGAATAGTGTTGGCGATTTGTTGAGGGACAGTTCGTATCACCGAGAAGTCATTCAGCCATTGTTGTATAATGCTTTGAATTGTTCTCTGAATATATTTAAATGTAATGGCATTATAAAGGCAAATCCTTGCGCACAACAGAAGCCTTTATTCTCCTGTCTGCAATCCATTCCCAGATGATCTTCCAGCTTATTAAATAATGGTATCCTACCTGATCCACATTTGCGTTTTGAGCATATTTCTGTTTCATTGGAAATATTAGTAGGATTCTTTCTCTAGGAATCCAAAAAGATTTCTTTCTTGTGCTTTACGGAATAACTAAGAGATTACAAAAATACTCACATTTAACAATTATAAACTACTAGTATTATAAATACAAACAATTGATAAATGAATACCTACGAGACAGAAGTACACAATATATCTACGCTATATCTATTCGCGGACTAATATGTTTTTAGGTTGATTAATCGTTACTAACTGTTTATAGGCGGAAACAGGGAAACCCCGAAAGCTTTTTTTTAAACAGTTCTTACTTTCTCAATATTTTAACCGGGGTTTACATATATTAAAAACATTCTGAAATATTAAGCTAGGGCTATTTTTTATGGTATAAGTTATTAATATATATTATAGTATATTTTACAATCAATAAAAACCTGATTTTAATTTTATTTTATTACATAAATTTTCATTTGCGTAGAATCTCTTTGATAATTAATCTTGTGTCGTGTATCATTATTTTTGACATATGTTACGTTTTCAATTAAGGTTTTTTATGTTTTTTTTTGTTTTAATTTATTATTGGAATATTAATTTAAATAAAATATAGTATATTCAAATTTTAAGTCAAATTTATTATTAAAAAAAAAAAATTTACAATAACTGATTTAAAATTCGACTTAATATAATTTATATTTAAGATAATAATAATGTAATAAAATATATATAATATAGTGTTAAATTCCGTATAATTTCTTTATATGGTCTAGTTCTTGACGTATACTAAACAGAAGTATATCTAACGGTTTCTTATAAAAAATAAAGGTATAATGAATAATACGTTCCAATGAAAAAAAACTTATATACATTGATAAGATTTCTTGTCTCAAAAACCTGGCTGGAATCCAGGTCCAATAAAAATCTCTCCAAAGGGATTTGCTTCTGATTTCTTCTCAGAATGGGTGGGAAATAAGACAGTATGGTCATTCCAGACACTGCTTTTACGACTTGTTTAGTCTTTAAGGTAATATTTCTCTTTAAAGTTTTTGAAATTCAATTGTTTAATAAAGATTTCATTGTTAATGAAGCAGGAGCTTTCTATGCCTCCTCATTCTTCTTCGCGAATAAAGAGAATGTATCTTTCTTAGTCTTGCGTTTCTCCTTCTCAAGTTTATGCAGAACCTCAGTAGTCAGCTTTTTCCTCAGCTTCTGTATTGTAATCTTAACAAAGGTCGTATACCAAAATTCCAAAAGCGCATGTCTTCCGAGATACCTCTGTTCTAAATAAAAATATATAGAAAAGTAGTAGTAACAGTTTTTGATAGCCAAAACCGTTATTTACCTTTAGCTTTCATTATAATACTTGATTAGACTTTTTTAAATTTCTTTTTTATAAAATTGTATATTTAGAAGATTCTCTATTTTACGATGGGGTCGTAAAAATAGGGTTTTTTAAAAAAAATACATTTCCTTGCTGATGTAAAATATTAAAAAACTCAATTATGCTCTAAGATTTACTTTTTTTAATTAATATATGTTAGTGATGTATTTTCTTAAGATTTTTATATATCAACTAAATTCAATATTTTCCATTAAACTTTTGTGTAGAACCTACTTTATATCTTTAATTACAAAATAAGCTTTTAGAACATATCAGAAAATTTCTTAATTTCATTTTCAATACATGATTTAAAAAAATAATAACGCAGAGATGACATTTTATTAGATATACTATTTAAACTATTTAAAATAATCTAATGTAATACTAAGATAAAAGAAAAACAGCAACAGATAAAAATAAAACAGCAAACACCAACTTGTTGATTCGTTAGTTATCGTTATTTTATTTTATACTACCCTGATCTCATATCTTTTCCCTTAAATAAGTAAGCTTAAAGATAATCGTTAAAATAGCTAATATATAAAACTAGCCTCGACCGTATTAACTATCCTCGATAAATGCATAAAAATTTATAAAGCGCGTTATCCGAAGCTTGATATTATATTTTAACAATTTCCAACTCATATAATATTTTATTATGAGAAACGATCATCGGGTTTTATATGTCTTTGGCGCAGTAGCGTTGCGCCACGCAATTGTTCCGGCGATAAATTCTTAACACACGTTTAACTTATGAACTCGTTTTCACCTGTTCATATTGAACTTTGTCGACTAAGCTCATTGAACGAGGCTTAATTAAAACTTCGACCCTAGAGCAGAAGACTTGATTCAAAACGATTTTAATTAAAATTAAACAAATGAGGGGGAGAGCGCGGAGTGGCGGCGAAAAATTAAAATTAGCGAAATACCCGCGAATATGATAATAATATTAATATTTTTGGCGGGGTAGTGCCGGCTTTTTGGGGGCGAACGTGAAATTTTAACGATCATCCAATATGTTACCTGATTTAATAGAGCCTGGCTTTGTATTTAAATATGTACAATAATAATTAAATCCGTGCTAATTTAATCCGGCGGCGACCTGTGCATAATAAAACCTCTCCAATTTAATTAATTTTGGCACAATGCATTTTTTACGTTGAATTTTAGTGACTGATGGTGAACTAGTGATGTGTAACCCTCCGTTAAGTTGATACTAGGGGCTGTTGAAATCTCATTAACTACTGCTTTCGCGGAAAATGGAGTTATTAAAGGTTGTAAATTTTCGTAATTTAAGAACACAAATCGTTTCCAAACTTTAATAACATTACCGTTTGCTGCTGACAATTCCGGCTAACGGATGGGGGCTGCTGCATAACGGCGCCCGGTGCACATTTTAAAATATGGACCCTGGCGCAATGAAAAACCGACCTCCTTCGAAAAACTCACCCCCGTCTCCTGTTTCTCGTTCCTTCTTTGCCGCCCCCTTACATCCACGCCTACCCATCTTGTTTGGGGTCCGGACTTCTTAGCAATAAATGCGAGTTAAGGACCTGGGGCCAATAACGCTCCCCTGACTTCCGGATAAATTTATTGCAAACTGCCTTCGCGGATAATAATTCTGTTGTTGCATTCCATCTAAAGGGATGCATTAAATTAACAATTTGTAATAATCATCAACGTCAAACGTATGTTAAATATACGGTAAATCCTCGATCAATGGTTTTTGATATTTTCTTTTGACCATTTTCTCTGTATTTTTAAACCGCTTTGTAAAAATAAAATAGAATTCGATTTGGTATTTTTTTCAGCCCAGCCCCATAATTTTCCACTCTGCAAGCCAAAAATAATATTTCCACCACGTCAATCATCGCTAGATTGACAGATTAGGATTTAATGCAAATCATCAGAGTGTTTAAAAGGTTCTGAATCAGCGGAAAATCTTTGTTTTCAGGGCCTGAGGCACTTGTGCGTGGTCCGGCAATGGCGTGAGCCCACCCCTTCAGCCCCGGTGAAGTCATCCATTACAAGCAGTAAAAAATGTAATAAAACCACACAAATCAGCCCCCCGGAATATGGAGGGGGATGAAAAGGCATGCGCCTGTTCCTAGCCAAACAATGTATAAAAATACTATGGGCACTTGATACGTGTTTATGATGGAACAATGGGACATGTGTACCGAAAAATGCGCTGTAGAACATAAGCCATGTGGTAAATAAATATATTTTACACATATCAAAATAAAAGCTTAAAGCTCATAAATAATAATGTTTAAAATACTAAAATTTTTGTCACATATAGCCATGGTTTATTATATGAACTATATAAAGCCAGGATAATTAAATTAATATTTTATATAATTAAAATAAATTACGCATGTAATTTATTTTATTATGTAGTTTTAATATTTATACGACTTTTTGTATATTTATGTAAATGTTTAAAATCCCGTATCGCAATCTTTTAAATTTGCATACATAACAACTTGCTTGCAGAAATAAACTATATTTTGTTTAACACATGACAGCGGGGTTGATTCAAAATACTAAGGTTGCCATATGTTATCCAAAAGTAGGACACGTCCTTCTTCTCGACCTTAATATAATATCCCTCCTGTGTTTATATTTAGAGATATACAAAGAAAAATGGATGTTTTCTTATTTTTGTTCAGGTTTAAATGCAGCTTTTTATATAAAAAAACAAATATAACTTGTAGTATATTTCATTTATGTGACACATATCTATATAAATATTAGTAATAATGTTATTTATTTGCACTCGTTTTTACCAATTAGTACAGTATAGTTGTCAATATTATAATAACAATATATAGTGTCAGTTTTCGTATTTAAACCCATTATTTTTTGTTTGTTGAAATTAAAATGTTGGTATGTACTGGAAAATGGGTTGGTAAATAGCTAGGGGTGAGTGGATTTGTGTTTAAATCAAATTTATATGTTTAAACAATTTTATTTAAATTTAAACATATATTTATTTTTCATTTAATTCTATATAATTAATAATTAAGTTTAGTTTTATTATAACATCTTTTGAATAAATTTAAAATATTTTTACGGATTTTTTTTTCCCGTTACTTTTTGACGTGTAAAGATTTAAATTATCATTTTAAAATTTATGTTGTTACTTGATTTGCTTTTTTCTGAATATTGTAGGGATTTCAGTGTTAATAGCATCTTTTAAACGATCGACTTATTGACTGTAGAGCTTTGCCGTTATTATCTGACTTTGTTGAAAAGCTTTCTAATAGATGATTCCATTAAAAACCCAAAATACAGATAAAAGACTCTTTGACTAAGTTTTAGAGTTAATTTTGGTACCAGCATTTTTGAAAATCATTTTATTTTGAGACTTTCTATCACCAAGAACAAACTATTTAAGAAACGAAGATGTCTTTTTAGATTCGTTTTAATTATGAGAAATTCGAACTCGTACTGTTTTGTTTCGTTAAAGTTAAATCGTGCTATATCCACGCCATTTTAAACTATCAATTTATTTTTCACTTCATTTGAAAATCTAAAACATTTAAACTTACGCGTATATACAGCAAATTTATCGTGGTTTGCTGTTTTATTTTTAAGATCTTTGTAATGTATGCAATTTTGTATAAATTGCCTTTGTGCATTTTAATTATGATCATAAAATAGAACAAAAAATAGCGTTTTCGTTACCTATTTTTATACTAAATTTCATTAAAATTGTCTTATTTAAAATTTATTTTATTTAGTTGCAATAAAAAATGTTTCGCCTTTCTTCCTCGGATAGCTTGTTAGTGTTTTTTCCCATACGTGTGTCAATTTTTAGCAAACTAAAACAATTCTAGAGCTCCCAATTCGGCCCAGTCTAGTTACAAAATATTTAGTTACATAACTAATAATTAATACTGATTTTTTTTATTTGTGTCGTCATGTTTTTTCCCAGAAACAGTGTCGGATGAAATTGAAATAGTTAGTTTATATTAATATTTATTAAAACTTATTTTATTAGATATTAACAAGCCAACACAATATAGTTGCCCAGACTCTTAACTACTTATATACATTTTGTTATCAGTTGTTTCTTGTATTCTAGGCTGAACACTCTTTTTCTTATCTACATACACTTATCTCCGATTTATGCGGGTTTTTTTGCGCAGTTTTAAAATAACGCGGTATTTTAAACCATTGTTTTAGCATATAACGATTATAAAAAATAAAATGTTAAATGCTTGTTGGAAATTATTATGCTAAAAATACATAGAAAAAATAAAATTGTTGATAGTTTAAGCATGATGAATTTAGCAGGGAAAGATTTATAAAATAATAATGTGTAGTAATTATTCGGCGAAGATGAATAAATTAAAGACGCTCTAATTGAAATAGCCTTCAATCTCTAAATTAAAAGTGTTTTTTTTCTAAGAATATTAACTAAGTTATAGATTATTTAAAAAAACTGGAAAATATAATGTTTAACAAGCTTAATAAAACAACGAGAAATGACTATAAAAAAGACGAAAACATTTCCTTTAGAAGAATAACTTATTTTTGCACTTATAATACATATATATTAATACATATTTTGTTTGTTTATAATTATGTATCTATGTATTACTTCAATTTCTTTGGATGCTGTAATAAAATAATTAATAACGCTTTGAAAATAAAAACTATTTGGTATAGTATAATTATTTTAATTAATAAAAAAATTGATTATATCATGTTTTTCCGCGGGCTTTTGAAGAATATCTCTCCATATTCTACAACTTCATATCTTTTTTTACATGTTTTTGAAGTTATACGTTTTATTAAATTTAGATATTGATACATAAGCCGTTGTTTTTGAATGTGGTGTAAGTCTATTGTGGAATTATAAAAATATTGGCACACAATAGATTAAATAATCGATGTTTTATCTACATATAGGTTTATACTACGTTTAAAAAAAACAAATTATAAAAAAACATAATCGATTGCTGTTTTAAATTAATATTTTATTCGACATTAATATTTTTTAAATAAAAAATAAGTATTAAATTCAAATATGTAAATATAGGTGACATAGTAATATTGTTAAGAGTAGCTTTTATATTCCGCATTTTCTTCCATAGAGTTTTATTAAAAAAACTTTTCCGACCGTATTTTTTTACTGTTTCGCATTACCTTCATTATGGATTTGTTCTAGATAAAATGTACACTTCATTAGAAGAAAAGAAGATTAACACTTAAAGATTAGATACTTTTAAAAACAAACATTCTTGAGACAACTCTATACAGTTCTTACTAACTACTGTTAATAAATTCATGAGGTTATTGTACACTATCGATCGCAAAATTATGAATTTAAAAAAGTAATATATATGAATAAAACTTAACTATTTTTTTATTTTCGAGAATGCGTTAGACCACTTTAAAAAATACCGGCACGAATATTGATATACATGGATACATACATTTTTATTTAATTATGTATGTGCATATGTAGAAAAGAAAACATTTATTTTTGTTTCATTGAGCATTACTTTCAGTTTTTCCATACATCGTTGCATGTTGCACCGGTCACATACCCGGGCTTCGTGCCATTCCAGATCTATTCAGCTGGTCAAACAATTTAAAGCGATATCACCTATCGCGGCAACCCCAGGATTCAGGGAGAGGGAGGCGGGGGAACTCCCATTTTTTCGACTCGAAAAACTTCATAGTGCAGGGGTAATCCATCAGGGGTAGCGTGACATCTGGCGTGATTGCCCAGACCACAGCCGTCGCTGGTGCCCCCGTGTTACGTGGAGCCCTATTCGACCCCCCCTTGTCCTCCACCCCCTCCACCCGAACGATAAGGAATATACAATTTGCATGTATTATCGTGTAATGACTGTATTTACCGATATGTGCGGCTTGATGAATTGTGTGGCCGCCTTCGGCGCGATTAGCCGCGTTTTATAAAGGCCGCGGCCGGGGCTGTTGATATCGGCGCCGATTAAGTCATTTATTAACACACGTAACGGCTATGAGTCGCCGGAATGTATTTCGGAAAATTTTCTGTCACTCACTGTACATTAATTACGGTTTGGTAAAGTGCCGCGTAATTCGAGGCGTGTTCCGCGTGCAAGAGAAAAAAAATGTAGCCCGCCTAATGAATAAACATGAGGCGGTACCGGGTGACTCGTAATGTACTCACTGTAATGTGCAGTACGTTAATTGGCCTTTAAAATAAATATGTGGACGCCATGTTTTCGGTGCACAATGCTGTTTTTAATTGAAAATATAAGCACAAAATTTTGTTGACTTAATAAAATATATTAAATTTTATATTCGAATTAAACCGCATTCAATTAAAACCAATTAAAATAATTTTAATAAGTGACAAATTTCTATTTTTGACATATTTTTTAACCCATCCGTCACGGCGGCTCTGAGAGGAGTCTCCGAGAGACGTATTGCAAGTCAAGATATTGATGAATTCTTTATCAATATCTTGACGTTTTTTTTAACCATTTAAGAATAAAAATAGTTCATATTTTGGATTTTTTAACTATTCAATATGACACTTAAATGTCACGCCCACTCGACGATGTCTCGCCGCGATGCGAGCGAGAAAAAATTTCGCACCCCTGACAAGATCAGCAAAAATTATTGTTATTATTTATATTTTTCGCATTTGCAGACAATACAGGAGAATGATTATTTACAATATCAGATCTTAAGACTTTTTAAGACACAAACAAAAAGTTTGTTAGATGTAGGATGTATTTCAAAAGAGTTATTCGATAAATATCAATAACTTGGGGTCCCCAATAAACGCAGTTGGCACGGCTAAGCTTAGATCTATACAATATTTTATCTAAATCCTAGATTTTCTTGTTGAAAAATTATTCCTATCATATTTTCGTCAAATTGTGCACACTTAGATTGTCAAAAAGAATAATTAAAATAATTTTTATAAATTTAATGGTGCTAACTGATTTATATATTTTTAAAATTATGTTGCAACATCTTTTGCACTATAATATAATCATGAAAAAAATGATATACTAATGATAGAACTAAAAATCTACGGTTAAATATAATATATCTAGATTAAATGAAATAATACTCTTTTTATCCCTAAAGCTAAAAACTAATCTTCCTCAGTTTCGATATTGTGGTCTAATAGTTAAATTTATCATATAATTATACACAGAATGAAATAGGATTTTGGGGGTTCAACTCCGCGGATAGATTAATCTGACTCCATAGATTAGATGACAATTTTTATTGAATATCTTAAAATAGAAGTGACATTAATTAGTAACAGGTAAATATAATGTAGAGGTAGATCGCGTCGTTTTCGGTACGTTGAAAGAATGACGTCGATCTGCTCGTCTCTGCTGTGGTTTCACCGACTCCCCCAGTCGGCTTGAAGCGGAGATCTGTTGGCTGCAATGGCCAATGTTGTCCGATACGGTGAAGGGCGTTTCGCCGGCTTCACTGTGGGTTACCTACGGCGAAGAAGGACTTCGAAGGCGTAAAGTTCGCCGAGCAAGAGGGCTGCCTTAGCAGGTACAAAAGGTCAGTTAGTTATTCGTATCGGAGAGAGATTGTTCTTCTCGACGAGCGTATATAGCTCAGTCAAGATCTTACGGATCTACACCTCGGGTTTCCAGCAGTAAAACCCGGACTTGCAGAATGAAATTTCGCACGGGTATTCAACCCGTGGATCTGCTACCTGGTGTCAAGGGGGCGGTTCTTCGCAATTGTAAAATTCTGATTTCTCCTTCGGAATTTGGGTCCCGTTAAAGCGGTCCTTTATGTCTTTGTCTTTGTCTATGCCGGTCAAGGGCGCTGACGATATTCTAAGGCCGCTATTGTGCAGTTTGCACAATATGACGAATCCCCGTTATCCAGCGGATGGTCGTAAACATTATATTGCACCGACCTTTTTGAGACAAAAGGGGATGCACTTAGCCAAAGTTTCAATAGGAATTCGCCTGGCCGGTAAATGACCTAACTGTAACATCCCGTTATTTCGGTATTTAATATTTATGATGGCGGAGGGATGTTACAGCGGACCGTTGTATATTATGAACAAATGCTGCATTGAAATATATTTCTTTGCGTAATACAACTTACATTCCGAAGTTTATTTAAAATTAAATATGTCAAATGTAACTATCCTAGAGATCTCTGAATCCAGAGATCCTCAAAGTGTGACCACTACAGGATCTAACCCATCATGTAGAACGAAAAAAAAACATATGTTCCCAATTAAGAACAACATTTTCAATCAATTTCCTAGCCATTTAGGGCACTTTTTTAATTTTTTGAGTAAGTAAAAAATAATTATTTTTTAGTAAATAAACACTATAGACGCTTTATATCCTACCGTGGAGATATAGAAATCGAAAAAGTATGTTAGAAAAAAAACATTCTGAATGTCGAAGCAGTCTTTGATTGATTCCGGCGGGGTAAGGAGTATCGAAGATTGTTTTAAAAAACTCTCTAGAATATCGGTATGAAGATCTACTTCAGTCTATTTCCTGATCACGTACCTGAATAAGAAATATGATTTTTATTGTCTCGATATTGTATTAGTTTTTTTGAAATTGAAAGATATATTTTTATACGCACACACTTTATCTAAACGTAAAAAAAATTGAAACTGTATTTAAAACAATAAAATAAACATAAAAAAACTTTACGTAATTCTGCAACTTTTATCTAAAACTGTATAAAAAACTAGCGAACAGAACGACGAAGGAGTCTGTCTTTCCGGACTTCTCTGTCCGTCCGTTCAGACATGTTGTTGATGAGACCACGTTATTCCACTAAACGCACTCAAAAATCTAAAGGCAATGTTGGCTTACCAGAAGAAACGAAAGAAACAAAATGTTTTTATAGTTAGCACATTATTAGCGACACGTATTTACCAAACGAGTAAATGAAAAAAGGTAAATCTGTATTAAAAGAATATTTATTTATTTATAAAAATAAAAACTTGATAAACTTTTGAATATTATCACCACCAAATGGTGATGGTGATAGTTTAAAATACCTTTTTTTAGATAATTACTTATTTATAAAATATAGAATCAGAAAGATCTAAAACATATAAAATTCCCTATTTACATAATAATATTCAATTATAAACAAAAAATGATTTTTTTTATTGTAGTCATGTTTTATAAAAATGTATATAATATAAAATTTATTCAATGAGTATAAATGAATTATATCGCACTCGCTTTACCCATGAATTTATAATTACAGTATTCCACCCTCACTAGCTATTAAAAATCATCAGTATTTTGACTCCCCCTATACGCGTGCATACATATTTTATCAAAAATTTAATACACTCGGAACTGAATCATTTACCGTAGATTTGTAGTGGCGATAGACAGGGGCAGAGTGGAAGAGTAGTTTAATGCGTGACATTTATATAATCCGAAGCAAAATAATGCATGAAGCAAATATTGTTCATATAATGAGGGGGAGACTAGCATTAAATACATTTAGTTCGAATTAGGGGAAGAAAATCGTAGAAAATTATTTTTAATATGTTATTATTACATAATGTGCATGTTGAGAATCGCATCATCCTGTTGAGTATGACAAAAAAAAATGCTAAAAACAAGTATCCAAGTTATTTCTTGAAAGTTTGCGCAGCTCAGCGGGGGATGTGTCGCAACTAACTTCATAGAAATTTTCGCAATGTCCACATAAAAAGGCAATGGCGATAAAAAAATCTCCTCTCTGGAGTCTCTCCAGGCCAAAGATGTTTGGGAGACGAAGTTTATTCTAGAGCTTGCAGCCCGCGGAGCGGCCAATGTGATTCTTTCGGATTAAATTGTGCATTCGAAATGGCCCGAGTGGCAACTGTGTGGTTCAACAGACTGTATCTTCCTCCATTACTTTTATGCTTCCTCCGCTTCCGGCGCTGGCTTAAAACAATAAGCTTAAATTCCATAACATCCAGACCAATTTCACCCCCGTGCTTTATGCTCCGAATGAATATGTAGGCCATGTTTTTATGCCGTCGTCTTGAAATAGTGAAAGCTCTTGGAGGTAACTGGATAAATAAAGTAGAATAATAGCTTTTTTTTTTACTTAATAAGCAGTTAGGAATTAGTGTAGCGGAGATAAATCTTAAAATACATATTTTTAAAGCGAACTAGAGCATTCAAATTAAATAATGGTAATACTTTAAATAAAATACGTCTATCGCTTGTAAAAATATTCAGATTTTTTATAATAAGTTCACATTTTAGTAATCTATACTGGACTTGTATGGATTCGAATCAATGTATTTTTTCGTCATTTTTACTGCTCTTTAATTTCGTAATTAAATAAAGTTTTGACGATTCCCTGGTCTATCGTTTGAAGCAAGCTGGTTGTGTCTGTAGGCAAAAACACGAGTGATAAATTTAAAAAAGGAATTATCTTGTAGTCACCAGCTGCATTTTAGCCAACCATCACTATCAAATGGTCTTTGGAAACCTTACAGCGTGAAAAGTTATTGTCTTCGGGTGCGATAAAATCTTTTTAGACGATGAAAAAAAATTAAGAACCGCTGAAGTCAGGGTATTATTGTACAACATTACAAATATACATTATATAAATTAAATGACAAACACATTTTCTTATTATTTAAAATACGATATTTTATTTCTTCTTCTTCCTCTTGCTTCATGTATCCAAGTGCGCGAGGCACCTAATATCGGCACATAATATTAATTATTTCATTGTTATTTATGTGGATGTAAGAATAAGGAATAAAATAAGTAAGTGGGTTTAAAATGTTGGGAGTACATTTAATTGGCATGACAGACAGTAATTATATTATTCTGGTTTGGGTTCGATACTCTTTTTTCAATTACTTTATAACTCGATGTTTGGCTGATAATGGGTTTTAGGAGTTAAGGATTGTGATTATTTTGTGAATAGTATGAGGATAAGTTAGAAATCAAATAGTTTATATTTTCAGACTTTGAAAGATAAACTGAAAAAGTATAGCACCAGTTTTAATATAATTAGTTATATGTAGAAATAAGAACATAACGTTTATCAGCATTCCATATGTACCACATGGGCTGTTAACTTTGTGTCGAAATAATATGTTTATTTTATAATTAATTTAAAAAATAAGATGCGAAGTAAAAGAATTTGTGGGAACGTGACTTCCGACCATATGTCTCAAAAGGATTCTTCGATACTTTAGGCATCTCGCCAGAAGAAACGATAGCCTAAAGAATCTAGTCGCGCTTGGAAACGTACAAGGACGCAGGGGGTGACCACTGGAGTTACTCCACCGTAGTAGCAGCGATGCGGGATGCAGAATGCAGAGAATCCTGGAGAGACAAAATCAAGAACTTTCGGAACGAGAATGATTACGATCCTCAGACATGAGGGTGCCGACCAAAGAAGAATATCTACATATTCAAACAAGTGGTTGAGCAGAGTAATAAATAGCTCTGGTTACCGGAGAGTCTCTGAGTGCTGAGAAAAAGCACACGCGAACGAGTTCGATGGTAGTGAGGTGGCCCATAAGGGCAACTCGCACA
Organism: Philopotamus ludificatus; assembly: GCA_022495035.1. Lineage (NCBI taxonomy): Eukaryota > Metazoa > Arthropoda > Insecta > Trichoptera > Philopotamidae > Philopotamus > Philopotamus ludificatus. Next base: position 52,783 of record JAGXCT010036595.1, on the reverse strand, counting down.
GTACAAGGGGGTTATGTACTGTGCCAACCAACACCTTGAAGAAGTGCCTAGTAAATCGACCTTCTTTTCTCGAGGGTTACATACTCCAGGCAGCTCTGTACCCATGTGCTGAGTTATAAACTTGGGTAGAATCCAAACTCCTTAAGAAATTTCTTCTGTAACTTCTCTACTCTGAGAGAATTCGAGGCGTCATAAGGCGCCTATATAATGGAACCTTATTTGAGCAAGCTCCCAACCAATGCATCGTATACCACTCGTATGACTAAGGTGCTATGTATGTGATGAGAATTTCTCAAGACGAAGCCCAACATTCTTGACGATCTCATACACATGTCCAATACTTGTAAACTAAATTTTAGCTTAGAATCAAACAAAATACCCAGATCTTTAACAGACGATTGCTTAGGAAGAATTGCGTTTCCAAGACTGTAATTAAAGATGTGAGGAGAAGAAATTTATGAATGGATAACTAAAAAGTAAACAATTTATTTTTATTTTTAAGGGATGATTTTTCTTTAGCTTAGTTACACTCTAGTTATTTGTTCTATATGTTTTTCCTTTAAGTGAAATGATTATCAAATATTATCCTTAAGGTATTTTACTTCCATTTTACGGCGTAATCTTAATTTTTAATCGAATACTTGTAAAGATTAAATATATTTAAATACAGGACTTGTATGTAAGCATAAAACTGCTGTATCGTTAGCATAAAGAGCTTTTATCGTATGTTTATTACATTATCGTCTTCATAACATAATGTTAAATTTTTCCCTTTATTAAAATCGATCAAATTCGTCATTCATGCAATTCTGACGTCAAAGTAGGTTATATATGATATTATTGTTAGGACATGATAGGATTCGTGCTGATTACGATAATCCAAACACCTACTCACGTAAGAATGTTTACCGACGGTGTTGCGAGAGTGCGCGTGTGCCAAATTGACAATGGTATGACAGGGCATGCCATGTTGATTGGCATTAACATAGCTGATTGTTTGAACCATGGCGCGCTCGTAATTCGGGATTAATATTGTAAACATGCGCACTGTATTAATTTAAGGGCCGGCCCATCAACATATGAGCCGTAGGGGGCGGGGGGGGTGCTATCGCGCAAGAGGCAATATTTGATCGGGGGAATCAATTTGCACAAGTACACCCCGCCTGGTTTATAGCAACAACGGGCGCGGTGGGGGCGGCCGGGGAGGCCCCGCCGCGGCTGCCGGGTATTGGTGGCGTTCAGGAAAAACGGTTTCCTCCGCGTTTTGTACCTAAGTGGATAAGCATCGTTCCGCCGCCGGGGCTATAATTGTCGACTGCCACTTTCGTGCGTTGCCGGCAGAAAGGTCGACCCGCGCTGATAAGAATGCCGACATCCATTCCGCGAATCGTGTACGAGCAAATTCGTTTTAGACGTGCAAAATATGCCCGGTTTTTTTTTCGCCTCCGTCCGCCACGGATACAGGAAGACCTATAATTTTCTCGGATGATGGCCAATTAGCAGGGATGTGTCGGGGGTCTGTCTTATCGCGATCTGCATGCCGCATGCACGAGTAGATAATATCTTCGTTGCATTTATTTAATTTTCAACCACGGACGATAACATTCATAAGCGGTCGTGTGCATGCAAATTAAAGAAATAAAAATATTAGGACCATTGAATTAAATTAAAAATTATAAAGTCATATCATTTAAAAACATGTCTTATTTAAACAAATTCAAAATCATATACAGGAAGACTTAGCAAGAACAAAGGTTTTTTTAAATAGTTTTTTCAACTCTAGTTTTAATCAGGGCTGTGGAGTCGGAGTCGCGGAGTCGCGGTGTTTGAGCCAGTCGGAGAGTCGGAGTAGGAGTCGTGAAAAACGAGCGACTCCGACTCCTTTTTCGTTAACATTTAAAATCCATTTTTTTTAATAATTATTATAATGAATGTGTATTCATTGTAATAATTAGTATGAATGAAGATTCTAAATAATACTCTTGCTGGTGGAATCAAAAACGCCATGCTATGTAGAGAAAAACATTTACTGGACAACGATATTCTGTTGGCTGGGATCTATGTTGACCCCATGGTTCGATCCATGTTGACGGAAGAACAAATAAATAAAGCTAAAAACGCTCTGTTTGAATTAACTGTTCGTATGAAAGGCCTTCGACTAGAAAAAGAGACGACAGCAGGCAACGTACACGAAGATTCATCATCTTCATCCGACACCGCTCAATCTGAAGAGGATTTTGAAAAATATCTCAATGAACAAGAGAAACCAAAACGTCCTCGGTTGAATCCCAGTCCCAATATAGACGAAGGAGACTTTATTTCAAAATTTGAAATTGAATTTTATGATGCATTGAAAATAATGGAAAAAATTGACCGAACTTATAAGTTAAATGTTGAAATGGCAATACAGCGGTATCTAGAAATTGTAAGATTCGCATTGATCGTTACAAAAAATACAACCCAAGTATCTGTAGAGCGGTTATTTTCCTCTCTTAAAAACCTTAATTCCGATTTGAGAGCTTCTATGAATGTGAATTTAATAGAATTAATGCTATTTTTAAGAATAAAGGCAAATAATTAAAGATTGATCTTGTTTTATTTTTATGACTATAACATGACAGAATTGGCTATATGCAGAGGTAGGAAAACAACCTGATAAAATTTAACTTTTTTGAGTCGGAGTCGGAGTTGTGAAGTCGGAGTCGTGTTGTTGATAAACATCGGAGTCGGAGTCGTGTTTTTTTAACGACCCCACAGCCCTGGTTTTAATTGTAAATTTCTAGAATAAGTTATTTACCAAATAGTAAGTTATTATTGAACATCTTTTCTACTTTCGCGTCTCTTTTTATTGCATGATAGATGTAATTTATTTATTTAAAAAATAATAAAAAAAAATTGGCAGTACGATAAAGAACCATGATGATAAAACGGTGCTATCCTTGGACTTCAACATAATCTAGGTTAGTTATCCTCTCAATAAAGAATATAGTATAGCTCTACACAACTCTCATCAGGCCCATCCTAAGATATGGGTTTGAATGATTTGACAAAACAAGATGAGCGACAACTGGATATCCTGGAGAGGATAATTCTGAGATAAATATTTGGAGCTGTATTCAGCAATAGGGAATGTATCTAAAGCATCGAGGAGTTATACCGAGGATACAAAAATATACCGGTCACAACTGTCGTCATAGTGGCCAGACATCGGTGGACCGGTCACTTGTAAAGGATGCGAGATAGTCAGTCATCAAAAAGGTTTATGGTTAACAAGACTTCCTGTACCCGGATGAAAGACCAAGACTGAGGTGGCTGGATTGTATACTATACAGTCAACCCTACTCTAACGTTTCCTGTAAATCGCTGTTTTCTACAAAATTCTACTATTTTTAAGGTAAGTTTAGATATTTCGTAAATCTATAATACATTGCCGAGAGAAATAAAGGTCAATGCTCTTTGGTTGACAAGGAATTTTGTAAAATTGAGCGATTTAGAGGAAACGCTATAGGAGGGCTTACTGTATATTTGAAGATGGAGCGACGTGGCGGCAGACCTGATAAAATGGAAAATGGTGTTAGTTGAAGTCAGGGATCTACAATAGGGCTGTTGCGCCTATGATGATGATGATGATGATGACATGTTATACAAATTTATTTCAGTATCCGAACCTTTATTGTTCCTACAACTGGTTAAGCAAAATTGATTAATAATTAAAGTGAAACTCCAAAGCGAGGGAAATATTTCCCAAAACCAAAAAAACCTTTTTTTTAGATTTTGGTCATACATTCCGAACTGAAATAACAATATTGCTGATGTGTTTTCTCTAATTACTACGATTTTAATAGCTTTAATTTTTGCTTAGTTATAGTTAAAACCTGTTATAATTAAAAATCTTACCTTAGTTATAATTAAACTTAAACTTATAATTAAAACTTTTTTTAAATAGATGTCTTATAAAACAAATTATTTTATAATAATACTAAGGATTAGTAAATTTAAATAAATATATTCTAGAGAAAGTAAGCTAAATCCTAAAAAAAACATCCTGTTCTTAGGCTCAAAGTTATAATATGAAAGCTAACATTATTTATGTATTATTAAGATGATATAAATAAAAATTAGTTAGAGGTTAGGAATAGGCGCTACTCTGGATTTACATCATAGATTTTTATGATGACTTACAGTACACACATCTAAAATATCTAATTTACTTTAAAATCCAAATTAGTAATTTTTTTAATAATATTTCATTTATATTAAAATGCGGGGGCTAAGAAAAAAATATATCGCACAAAGAATACGTTTTACAAAATAAATAGACGTAGTTAATATTTTTATATGTTTTATGAAAATGTTGTTAAGTTATATTGCATTTTTTTCACAAGTGAACTATTTATTTATGAAATTACATTTAATGTTAGTTAAATAAATTAAATTAAATAATTTATGATAATTATAGGTTTTGCATTTATTTAGTAAACCTAGTATAGTGCTATTGAACAGTGTATTTTAAATTAAAAACATATATTATATAGTAAGCTCTAATAATTTTCAGATTTTAACTAAAATGTGCAATACTTTGGAATTTTATATACAAGTAATAAATTAGGGAACAATAATTTCCGGAGTTAAAATTGTTTTTAATAATTTAAGTGATGATTATAAATAATATTTATACAAATGAATACGTAGAATCACGCTGTATTTCATCTAGAATTAATTTGCGTGTATAATGTCTAATCAGATCCGGTACAAATTGGCGTTTTGATTGAATTATTTATAGCGCACTGATGAGCCAGAAGCTTATCCCGCAACTTGCCAGATACCCGACCGAACTTTCCAAGGTATTAATTTAACCCAAACCAACTTTTCAGTATCAATTCGGTTATTTCGAACTAAACACCTCCCCAAACTCGAATTTGAATTAATTTTCTAATCCCGAAATTGTTTAATATTCGCGCGGGGGCCCGCTCCGTTTGCGAGAATTGCGAATTAACGCTGCATGATTTCATATTTTAATGGCTGAGGAATATTCGGCTTATAAATATTTATTGTTTTTGAATGAACGTCGACACGTGCCGCCGCTGAACTCATCCCGACTTCGACATCCCGCTCGTGCAAATGGAGTTAGCCGAGTTTGGCACCGAGTCTCGTCGCTTTGATTGGCTACAAACAGCGTGGCCCGGAACTATCGCGCTTTATTGCCGTGTCGAGTGAGACGCGGAGGCACATCCGGAAGCTACCCCTACACTAACCGAATCTAATGATGAGAGCGGTTCCGATCAGGAGCCTAGTGTAGAATGTGTATGGCGCAATTAGCTAGAATGTGGTTTGCTCGTGGTTTGCTTCGTTTTGTCGCTTGCATACCCTCGGCTTAATGCAATTGGAGTGATTCAGTAATGTCATCTGATTAGTAATACCCAGCGTTTCTCTCTAAATAAAAACTACCCCGTAAATAAGTCCTAGAATGATTTTTTTGCATGCTTGTATTATAAGATCCAACCCCAATAATTATCGTAAAACAAATAAAAATCTATTAAGCTTTTCTTATTTAAAAATAAACTCCAGTATCGTTAAACAAAATGAATATAAGAATTTACAAGGTTTTTTTAAAAAAAACGTAAAATATTGGGTTTCCTCAAGAAATCCCATGTGCTTGGAATCTGGTGCATCGAAAAATGATGAAGATTCCATAGATGGAACGTGTATACAACCCTGTTTCTACTACTTCACAAGGTGGAATTCTTCCTTCCTTAAATCGCCAACTACCTCTTTTTTCTGATGTCAAAACCAGTCATAATATTAAGGGTCAGTTAATTTTACTGTTCATAGCAACATCTAGGATATAAAGGGTTTAATCTAGTAGCATCTTTATACTGTTCTTATGGGTTACACTTCAGGATTTTAGTAATGTTCTGTTGTCCTATCGACATCTGAAAGTCAAGCGTCAAGATCTACTGCATATTGTTCGATGTGATATTTCTTTCTCTATCAATACTCTTAGAAAGTAACGATAATAAAATCGTGCTTTTCATGAAAAAAAGTTGTTTGTTAGAACGATTGAATGTTGTGGATAGATTTCAAGGATTGAAACTGTATAGGACAGGTCTAAAATTTCTTCATTTTGGGTTAATAAGGTAAAGAAGCTTTCGAACACCATAAAAAATCGAAATATTGAGTACAGCTGCTGCTTTCAGCTTATATTTTTTTGTGAAATTAAGATGGCAATCCTCCACCTCACCCCTCTGTTTTTTTTATTTTTTTTAAGGGGTGAATGTCATAACAGAAATATTCCAAAGCGCCATTCAGCCATATAAATATTTTAAAGATGCTAGGGAAATAAATCTCTCACACTAATATTCCCCAGTGTCAAACCATGACACTGCTTAATTTTTAATAAGATTGATTTAATTTTCAGTTAGATTAAAATGTATATTATTTGTTTTATAATTATTCATTTAGCGTAGGATTTATGTCATAAACTTAATTAATTTCAACGCTCTAACATTAATGCATAAATATTTTTTATGAAACATGCGAAGGTAATGGTCTCTTCCTCTTACATCCCACTGGCCAGTGTTATATAGAACTACTAGTGTCAATCAGAATCTTTCGGAATGGTTAATCATCCGAATACTATCTACGGTCAATGATTTTGACAATCATAACTCTATTGTTGTTACCTTCAAGCTATGAAGGATACTACAGTAATTGTAGATTTATCTTCTTAACGTTGTTGAAACATTATCGTTGGAGGATTTCCCGGATGCCGGAAGTATCGGATTGGCGTTTTTTCCAAATTTTCTATTTTTTCAACAATATAAAAATTATTTAGCACACTAAAGCACGTATAACTTCTTCGATTGCAATCAATTTATAAATAAATGTATATAGCTATCAATTTCAAGATATGTCAGGGATAAATATACCAACACAACATCAAGGGTTTTATCATTTTTTTGACATTAGCCAAGATGTTGGCATTTTTTGACATTAGCATTTTTTTTACCATTTGATATTAATATAAAAATTGCGATAAATAAAAAATCAAAGACAAATCTGTTACATTTCTGATAAAAGTATAAAATTAATTAATACCCCGATATTGGAATGGAGCCGAGGGGTTCATGATTATATCAACATATCCAATTAAGGTTGTGCACAACCTAAATGACCTTCCGCCGGTTAATCAAATTGGCGCGGTAATCCAGCCTCAGCCCTTGACAAATTGCTGAGCCTCTGGCCAGGTCTCGACTACAGATGTTATCCGAGGCCCGGCCTCAAATCTCCACTAATGTGGAGAAGAGTCCTCGGCTTTGAAGTCCCTCGGACGCGTTTGAAGGCTCTCCATTGTATAAATCGGCGACCCCTGGCCCGAGGCCGCAAAATAATTGCAATTTTTCATTTCCGCGAACGGCGCGGCTCAATTGTGCGCAGGGACCCACTTCATCCACCGTTTAATGAATCTGATTATAACCGTTTCGTTGCTGAAAACTGTTATTTTAATTGTTCGACAATTATAACAACGCTAAAAATATATAAAATATTATTTAAGAAGATCAGATATTATTCATAAAAATTAATATTATTGTCTTAATATCAAATATGTATAAATTAGTAACTTCTGGTAAAGTTACATGAAGACATATTCCTTGCGATACTACTAAGTTTTTGATCCAAGAGATGATTTAGAATCCTAATGTTTATTTATAATAAACCTTTCTATTTTAACTATCACGTTCTTTATAAGATGTAATCAGTGGCGGCTATTTTTACTCAATTGGCTTGAATTCTGGATATAATACTCCTGAAAGTTTGATACGTTTGATAAACTTTACTCATTTGACAGCTCTTTTGACTGTTGACTATTAGATCATAACTATCTAAATCAAATGTTTCGATTTTGAGCTTACTTGTTCACGGATACAATTTGATCTTTACTCTAAATATGTTTTTATATCATCTATAGATGTTTATCTTTAAGTAAAATATAGGAAACTCTAAGAGGATAAGGAAAGAATGATTTTAGGATATATCTTAAAAAATAGCTAGCGTTGTATTAACGTTTATTTATTTAATTAAGAATAAATGAATGTTAAAATTTGTATTTTTAAACATTTTTAAAATATAATAATAAATTAATTAAGTATCTTTGTAATCCTTCTAGAACTTTTCTACAAAATGCTAAATTTTTCAAATAAAATGCGCGTGAACAAAATAAAAATAAAACAAGTTCATTTAAAATATGTAAATGGAAAAATGTTTGATGTGTCAATTTTGTTTACTTTACAAAATACAATAAAAACCTATCTATAAATTTTCTATTTATACCTGGTCTTCTTTATGGTGAATTTCTATAGCATGGCCCCTATCTGGGGATTTAAAGAGGATTAAGTGTACATGTCTCCTATGCCCTAGAAATAAATATATTATTTAACGTGAGTTTCACTCTCAATGAAAGTTTATTATGATATAGTTTAGTCATAACAAAAAATGTCAATTCATATTTTTTTAAAAGCTTTTTATTCCATAGTTTTTCATAAAATTAACAAAATACATAGAATCTACTAATAGATAAAGAATTTATTTCTATCACTTTCATGTTTAATTGAGGAAAATATATATATTTTTTTTATTTATGGTTATATTAAGTATGTTCTTCTCTCCTCGTTCTCGAAATCTCTAAGATTTAATGTCAATATTATTACTGATTGATTTATTAATAAGGTTTTTTATTTTTTTTTCTATATTTAAATTCAATCACAGCGTTGAATCTTTGCAAAAAAATTGAATACTATTGGACGTTTGTAACCTTTTATATACGTTGGATATTATCTGACATAATTAATGCCAAACATCATTCCATTGAAAACTTGCTAGAAGCCTTGGAATATCTCACATCCTTGTATAAATATTATATTAGAGAAAGAAGGCTTTAACGTGCAATGTATGCATTTTAAATAAGGCAAATAGTTCTTCTTAATAGTTTTGCTGTTAACTTTATAATATAAAGAGAAATTTATCATTTTATATTTATTATTACAGACTGAAATCAATGATTCTTTCTTAATAAATTACTTTTTTTAATTAACATACTAAGCCCCTATTTTATAGTCTAGTTATTAAAAACACTTTCCTACCCTTGGCTTTGGATAAAAGGCTTTTTTATTTTTATGAGGAATATAATTATTGCGCTTTCATGCATATACTTAAAGCTTTTCTATTTTTGTTTTTTTATTATTCGCTGATGCACTTAACGTAAAATTTTACTAATTTAAGTTTGTCAACTGGAGGACACTACGCGATCTTCAGCAGAGACGCGTCCGTCTCAACCCTGATGTCAGGACTTTGCTGGTCGTCTTCCGGTTATCTTGGCTCTTCGAATACAAGCCTTCGAATTGGATTTATTCCGTAGAATCTACGAAAATATGACTGTGCCGAACCGCCATCATCACCATATTTAATACCGACACGCTCCAACACTCGACTACTAATTTAATAATAAATAATTAAAATTCATATTTCTGAAAAAGCAAAAAAATATATATTATCGAAATTGACTGATATTAAGGACCTCGAATTTCCAAAATTATTTTTGAATATTAATTAATAAATAGTATAGTTATTAATATATTTAGAATTGGCACATTTTGCGGATATGCAGATACAAAGCAAATTATTGATAGGCTTTTCGTTTACCACGGGTCAGCGTTGCCGGGGGGTGACCAATCAAATTTTTAACTCGGGACGGGGGGGTGCATAGGCCGAGGGCGATGTGTTTCGGGGGTGGCCAGGTCTAACCCTTTATTGTTTTAACCAACCATGCCAATTAACTATCTATTTACTCAGCGATAGGGTTGTAAAATTTAACCCCTATCCCGCCCGGTCTCCTCTTCCACCCCGTCCCTGATGAAACAAACGACTGCTGTGGGCTAAATAACGAGTATCCGACAATGAGAGCGGGCAAATTACTTTTGACAATGAAATTTATTTCCATTTATGTATTGTGCGTTTCAAATTGAGATGAAATTGCCTGAATCCTGATGTTAATTATATTTTATTCGGATTTGCTAAAAATATATATTTTGAATATAAATAACGTTTAATTATAATTGCGATAGATTCGTCGTTCGGCTGAGTGGAGGCACTTTATCACTTGGAATTGTCGATGGACCCTTGTTGGCGATCAATCCGTTTGATGAGCTCTGTCTGCCGAGTCACGTAGTCTATTCACTTTATTAATGTTGTACGGTTAGTTTCTTGGTGTTTGCCAATAATTGTTTGGTTTCAGGATGAGATGTCTGCAGATAATTCGTGCTCGTGTATATTAAACAAGTCACAATAAAGGCATAGCGAATTATTTCGGGCAATAAATGAAATATGCATAAATTTTTCATGACAATTTTAATGGCTCGCAATGAATTGTATTGAAATCATACGAGTCGTATAATTTTACGCCTGCGATTTTATGGCTGTCTATTTTACAATATGAAACGATCCCCTGGGTGTTGGACTTAAAAATAAATTATTGCGAATTACTCCAATACTCAAATATCACGAATATATAAAACGATATATGTAAGTATGTATTAACTAATTTGTTAAGAAATCTCTTCAGACGTGAGTACTTGAAATATCCAGACGCACTTGTTAACGTATACAATTAATCGCGATTGTATTTGAAGCATTTTTGTAAAAAAATTGAAAGCAAAACAGTTAACGTTAGGTTTACATAAGAGATGAAATAAAAAATGAATAAATTCAGCACAGAAATTGATAAAAATGATTGAATTACATTTCATAAATAGTTAACTTTATATATATTTTAATTATTGTAGATTTTGATGTATTTGCACTAAATGAAGTTTATATCTAATATTAAAAAAATATCCTGGCAACTGTTAGACTCTACACACATTTTTTCAGCATCAATTTGTATGTGTATTATTTGTTTGTGTTGATAAAAATTCCTTACTAGAATGTTGTGAAGAATAGGTTAGTATTTTTTCCGTAATTAAAATACATATATGAATAAATATTATTTATTAGGTTTTCATTATTACCAGTTTTACACGATTTTTTATAAGTTGTTATTTTTTATGGAGCGTATCTACGTACTACCCTTAGAGTTGAGTAGAAAACTAGGTGATTTAAATTTCGGGATAACATCACGTTTGAATTCCGTGTATTAAAATAAAACGTATATTGATGCCGTTATTTATATTTAGTATGGAAATGTACGTCTTGTGAGCCACAAGTTATATTGAAGTCTTTCCATCTATTGTTGGCGAAACGATGTTCAGTTCTGTGATTCGATTCAATCGCGAAGAATTTCAACGGACTCCTCAACATCTCGAAACTAAAACAACCGAAACCGCGGAAAATTCATACACCCTCCTCACCAAAGTGTTTACAAAGCGAAATAATGTCCAAGACATCCTTGCTGCTTCGAGAAGCGCATAACTCTTGTACACATCTTTGACTTGCAAATGAGCCTGAGGAGAGTGTCCCTGCTAGGCGCGATCATCGTTAATAACACGAGGCCCCAGCGGGGGAGTTCCCGGGGGAACCAGGGGCGAGATATGCCCCCGGGCGGAATGTTCCGGGGGCAAATTATTATTCATAAAATGAACGCAATAAATCGAAGTCGACGGAAAACATTGAAAATTACCAGCCGAGTTTGTGCAACTTTTGTTTGAAAAGTTTTGATACAATGGAAAATAATGCGGATCCGTTTACGCTGTAAAGCTCGACGCTATGCGCTTATTCTTTTCATTAAAAAAATAAAATGGAAAAACAGTATTCGAATCGATTTGCATTAATTAGTAGATAAAGAATGTTTTAATGGGGAGAGAAGAGGAAAACTTCTGAATACTTATGATTTTAAATATACCATGTCTATTGCTATAATATTATAAAAATCAGGGGTGAGCAACCCGCAGCCCGCGGGCCGCATGCGGCCGCCGAGCTTTCTCGTGCCCGCCTATGATTTTACATTTTGACTTTTAAAAATTCCTACAGTGTCCTGCAGACTAATTTCATGGTGTTTCTTGGTAGTTGATGAAAGCGATATTTATGAAAGGAATCTTTGTGCAAAAGTTTTAAATATGGGCAATGTCACCACGCCTGTAATAAAACTAAATAATTTTCTCAAATCTCGAGCGTTAAACCACTGCCAACTTAAAGATTTTTTATATGATTTGAGAAGTGAATATCGTGATGATTTTTACAACACAGAGGTGCGTTGGTTGAATAAAGGTTCTATGCTTAAAATAATATATAACTTGAAAATTATATTCAATTGTTTGTGGAAATGAAAGAATATCCATTTCCCCATTTCGTAGATAAAGAATGGATGTGTGATTTTGCCTTTCTCGTTGATATAACTCAGTATTTGAATGACTTAAAACGTGGAACATCAGGGAAAAGGCCAGTTTATTCATAACATGTTTGATAAAATTAATGCTTTGAAATGAAAACTAAAAATTTGGAACAACGATCTGATGTTAAATACCACCAAATACCAATAAATACTAATAAATACCAATAAATACCAACAAATAACAATAAATAACAATAAATACCACAATTAATACCACCAAATACCATTAATACCAATAAATACTAATAAATACCGATAAATACCAATAAATACTAATAAATAACAATAAATACCACCAAATAACAATTTATAACAATAAATACCAATAAATACAAATAAATACCACCAAATACCAATTAATACCACAATTAATACCACCAAATACCAATAATACCAATAAATACTAATAAATACTAATAAATAACAATAAATAACAATAAATAACAATAAATATAAATAAATACCAATAAATACTAATAAATAACAATAAATAACAATAAATACCACAATAAATACCACCAAATAACAATAAATACTAATAAATACTAACAAATAACAATAAATACCACTAAATAGTAATTAATAACAATAAATACCACCAAATACCAATAATACTAATAAATACCACCAAATACTAATAAATACAACTAAATAATAATAAATACCAATAAATACCACCAAATAACAATAAATACCACCAAATACCAATAAATACCACCAAATAACAATAAATACCACCAAATACCAATAAATACCACAATTAATACCACCAAATACCAATAATACCAATAAATACTAATAAATAACAATAAATACCACCAATAAAGCGAAGTTTTTGGAAGAAAAATGTAAATTAGATTATTTTTTCACTCTGGTTAAAGATAAAGCTGTTTGCCATTTATGCTCAGATTCAGTATCAGTCTTAATGGAATATAATATTAAACGGCATTATAGGACAAAGCATGAAACATATTATAAAAACATTCAAGGCCAAATGCGAAAGGATCAAATTAATCAATTCGAAAAAAAATTACAACAGCAGCAAAACATCTTCAAACTTAAAAGTTTTTTATCAGATTTAGCAGTGAAAGCTAGTTATACTGTTAGTCAAATTTTAGCTAAGAAAATGAAACTATTTGCTGATGGTGAGATACTTTATACATGACGAAGCTAAATTAATATAATATTACATTATTCTTACATTTTATAGAATAACTGAATCTTATATCACTCAGTAGAATCTTCAGATACATTTATATTGAAATATAAATGATTGTATTTATTTTATGCACAAAGAAAAGAACAACAGTTAGTTAAAATGCTTGGAGAATAATCTAAGAAATAATTTACTACTTCATTTCCAAACGTTGCTTTGAAAGATTTAAAAAATGATGATATATCTTTTTCATTATTCATTTATCTTTATGTATAGGTAGGATTTATTTTTAAATGAATATCAAAGTTTAGAATCTACTATATATAAAGGGGTTAGATTGTCTTTTTGACAATGTCGAGCAGCATTTTCTGTTTGGATTTGACAATCTCGAACAGCATTTTCACCAAATAAAAGAATATAGTCAGCGTATCTTTAGAGACCTTAAAACCTGACAAAGATTTTTTTATATGTGGATATGTATGACGTAATCGATGACTTACTGTACAGAACTGTTGCATCAATGAAATAATTTATAAACCTTTTTTATTAAATTTAATTTCATCAAAAATATTGGTTTATTTTATTTTTGGTTTTAATATAGTATTTAATATATTTTTACTAAATTTTACAATATACTCTTTTATTTTGTTTGTCATCTGGTATGAAAACGTTTAGTTCAAGTCACTTGCTTATCACGATCACATTTTTCAACTGATGTATTGATAATTCCGTCACGATCAGTTACAACGTGATAACTAGGCAAAATAAACTCTCGGAGTTGCTTCTTTGTTACGAGTTCGCCTTTGTCTCTATAGCTCGGTTGATAATTATTCAAACACCAAACCCAACTCGTTGTATTGTTGTCTCGGCGAACTTGTACTACAAACACGCGATCCTGTCGAAATATTTCATAAAATTATTAATATGCACACTGTGTCATTTCCCGATTAGAATGTAAAGAAAAAAAAGGCAGTTTGCTCAGACTAATTGAGCAATTAAATTATTTAACAACGAATAGAAAACAGCACTAGAATTTTAAATAATAAATTAATGTTGGATTTACATGTAGTTATTAATCCATTTCACTTATGCATCCGATGCATCCGAGCTGTACTGAAATGCATGTGCTATCAGTACATTACAGCCGACCACTCAATCAATTAACAAAGTTTACCGCACACTGCAGCTTTCGGGGAAAAGCTTTCAATTCGCCAAAGTTACATTAAACCAAAGTTCAGCCGGCAATCATCGGCGTGTCTGAAAGTTTGCGAAATTCTTGCCGAAATAAGATCGCAAAAAAATAGCAAAGACTGATCAAACAACAGGCGAATTTCGCTCTAACGACTGTTTGAAAAGTGGGTCGGGCGAACGTAATACGGAACTTGTGTACACAACTACTTCGCAATTGATATCAACCCCATTGGCAAGTTGTAATTATTTGCACAGCAGGAATTTACTACGCGTGTTTACCGTAACATATTGGTATTGTTCTAATATTTGCATATATTAATAATAGCACATACGATCGTGCTGTTGCAGCGGTTGCGGCAGATGAGGATTAGCGGATGATGCCAAAATAACTAAGCAGATTTATTAGCTAAATACATTTTTTTAAATAATACTGACTCTGATTTTTTTTAATATCCTTAAAACCATTTATTAGGATTATGTCAATGCTATTTTATTCTTACAATAAATTTAATGAATAATTTTCTATTAAATGGCAAGTTTAAATATAAATATTATTCTATAAGCAATTCTGTGAAGTTTAATTAAAAATGAATTTTTCGTTGAAATAATCGCTTTATAAATAAAACTGGTCGGAAAATCTGTTTATCACAAAAATAGTCACGTCGCGTTAATAGAAATACTTCGATATTGCTCGTAAAACTTTAACATCTTTTTGATTTGATTTTCATTTAATACTTTTTCATATTTTTTATCATTTTAATAAAAGAAAATATATAATAATGTTATATATAATAAAAAGATCATCCTGAAAAAAATCTATTACATTTTTTTCCTAACATAAAACTTGATTTTTTCAATTTTTTTACTCAAGTCTTATCGTAAGTATAATAGTCTTCATTATTAACAACCATCTCGATTCTCTTATGCAAGTTTTTTTATCTCATTTTTATAAAAAAAACTATATGGTTTTGACTGAAAATACGAATCCAATTGATTTTCTTTACTATTTTTTTTTTGCTTATAGTGAATGTTATGCATATAGTAATCTGAAGGTTCTACATTTCTCGATTGCAGAGAAAGCAATAGAAATTCTAAATTTTAGTTGATCCTTAGTCCATCCTGCTTACTTTGCCGGAGTATTTATATAATTCTTGTGTTGTCGACGTTAAAGATGCGAGTTTTTGTAAAAAATCTTCTCTATTTCGAGAGGATCTGATTTAATTAAAGATATATTCATTAAAACCTGATCTAAATTACAACCTGTAATTTTCTGTCACCTTATTTTGAGTATCTAAATCGAAACTGACACCTATATATCATTAGGATTGTCCCATAAATTTCGTTGATGGTGTTTGTGATTTTAATCGCGTTCAAACTTCGATCAAAAATTCAGCATAAGATATCCAATACGTTCTTCGTTGGTTTCAGGCATTTTACGTTTAATTATAAAATAGAATTTTTGAAATAAAAATTAAAGCTGAATAACGGATATGTTTCCTTTATCGTGTCTGGACACAAACTGAACTCAAATGCGAGCGTGCAAAAATAATAGCTTTGTCAGGAGGTCTCGAAAAATATGTTTTGAGCTTTTATTTGTAATAACTCAAATAAAAAAAAACCAGCAAAATTCACTTATTTATTTCGTCTCTTACTTAAAGAGTTTTATAAGCTAGATTTTTTTGGTTTATTTAAATCAGATCGATAGAAGACACAAATCAACACAAAATTCTTGAGAGTATACAAATCGGAGCATGGGGTCTTTTAATTAAAATCGGTTTTAAAACAAATAAAGATTGGTTTAATTGGCTAAGAAAGAGATCAAATATGCAATCCTTGAAATGAAAAGGAAAATTATTCATGTCAAAACGTGCGTTTATTTCTATAGAGAAAGCTGTTTGTGAATTTATTAGCAGATGATCGTCTAATTCCTGTTTTCCTTTAGTATCCAAAGAATGGAAGAAAGAAGAAAAACATTGATGATTAATCCATACGAAACTTCTCGTACTAAAAGAGAGATTATTTTCAAAATGATTTATCAGTTTTTTTTGGGAACTAGCCCAACGGCTTGGATGATACAAAATGTATTCATTTTATTCCTACCTTCGAATACTACTTTTATTTTACCAGTGTTATCTGTATATTATTAAAAGAAAATATATTGGAAGCTGTAACTATTGTTTATTGCATAGAATAATTGTCTTATAGTCTAGGAAAAATGTTAAAATATGGTCCTAAAATAATAATCTTTGTTTTCTTGGTGTTTTTACGTACTAGGCTAGAAATGAAACAAGCCATGCTCAAAATAATTCTATGAGATTAAATGGGTAATATATAAAAATAGATGAAAAAATAACGTGTCTTGAAGGGAGTTTAAAAGTTGAGTGTATGTGGACTCTACTGAACTACGTTAGATAAAGATATCATCGATGTGGAAAGTCTTTCTTGGATCCCGAAGACCGAAAATCGCATAAAATATGAGTGGTACATTATCTCTAAAAGTTGATTTATTTAAGTTAAGTTCATAGATAACAAATCGAAGATAAAATTAAATTGAACTATTTATTTAGATAGGTTTTACGTTTTTTTTTTGTACTATGTATTTAAATGAAGAATAAACAGATATGAGGCTTTAACAAATATTAGAAAGAAATTTACGAAAAAGAACGATTCGTACGACCCACGTATTGACCATAACCATTGATTCGATACAGACAAACAGTATCATCGATTTACATATTCAATTTAATTCTCTAAATGCACTCCGTATTCGCAAAGGCTTACCTCACTCCAATTTCCTTCGGCTTTCCACCTTTTTTCCAGCCGCCTCCTACGCTCACCCCCTAGCCGAATGTATCACTTAGATTTCCGTCGACATTTATCCGCGAGGAGACGCGGCGACACGGACATATTTCATGTGCCACTTTCAAAGTGTACTAATGCCTTTCGGCACACCCTGTAGCCGGGGCTATCTCTCCATTGATCTAGTTCGGGGCTCCAAATGATTTCTTAGGCCGCGCTGTCTCCCCGTCATTTATAAAACGTAATTACTTTCAATTTATCTCACCTCGCAACTTTCTCCCATAGTTGACTCTGCGAGAGCGTGCCTCGGAATTGTAGTTGTTTTCTACGTATTTTCTTCCCTTTTTATTCCATTTCCCGTTTTTCTTCCGCTCATTCGCAGCGAACGTGAGATTGAATAATTATTCCGCTATCTCGAGCTTTCGCTTGCACGTGAAAAATATACCTGTGTGCCGATAAGGATGAAGCAAAAAATTACCGCAATTTTTTCCACTTTTGTTATTTTGTTTTATGCAGCAGACACAGTGTACCCGGAATATTTAAGGAAAACATTACAAAGTGTCCTGTATTGAAAAAGGTGTAAAAAATTAGCAATGTTGCTTCTTTGTCATGTCAAGACCAGAGGGGAACATCAAAATTGTCCTATATTTTTTTTAATAAATTATATTGCAAAGAGTTTTAATATCTAAAACCATAATTGATATAAATAGCTTCAAGATTCGTTAATTTTGTTTTTGAAAAAAAATCGAATTAAATGTTATTCTGCCTAGTTTCGAAAATAATTTATGCCGAAATAATCTACATTGCCACACCCACTTCAGACATTCATACATCATGTCTACAACCCTATTTTAGTTAGTTAAACTGAATTTTCAGCGTTCGGCTACTTCTGGCCACTCTCACTGCCTTTGGAAAGCCCGCCAGGCTTATCTGGCTTTCAGTTACCTGCATATTCCACAGCAAATAGGCGTAGCTGGCACGCATGTTTACATCGAAAGGGTTGTTCATTTACTAGACGTTTCGTGACTGTGGACAATGAGGCCCAGACGGAACAAATGGCCAAAATGGCGACGGACGCTTATCGCCGCCACAGGTGAAAGGAGACACCGCAGCGAAAAGGTTAACAAACGACGTCCATTTGCGGGCGTCGCATGATTTCAATAATTATTAGCATAATTAAAAATAACCATTCGGTTGCTTTTCGCGTATAATCGCAGATTTATTCGCGTTAATTGCATTATTATGCAATGTACGCGGACCTCCGTAGGGCGGCTCCAGGGCAGCATTTTCGCACGAAACGCCCGTGTCCCTTTACGATTAAAATTTTTCGCCACAGGGGCGTGATAATGTTTAATGACGTCATGACACGACTCATTCTACATATGTAAAATAACAGACAGAACCGTTTAAAAGCAATGACAGAAAACATTACTCCCTTATTCGTGTTGGATTAAATTTTAGACATATCTCTCTTTTAATAAATTAACATGAAACTCTATTTTTTTCAGAATAATCTTGATGAAATATTTATAGGATTATTTGAATTAAAAATCCATTTCGGAGTAGACACTTTGCTATATTATAACTTTATGCATATCTTAGTAAATTTTTGGTACTATAATTTATTTATTTGTATCGCCCTTTAAATATAATGATACATAGGTTGAGTTATAAATTGAGTACTGATTTTTATTACTAAAAAAGAATTTCTGTGGAAGGTTATTGGTCTTCTCATCGATTCTCCAACTGATTAATCACTCTTATGTTATCTAATCGATCTGTCACCTACTACAGCTACTTACTAGAATTAGTAAAATATTTATTTATAATGCATTAGAAACAGATAGTAGCAAACTAAGCGGTCATAATTTTTATTTCTTTATTAATTCTAGCGCGTGGTTCGAATGTAAGAGAAGATGTTAACCTCTTCCACTTTGTCGGCCAGACGTATTGGCCCAAATAATTTATTAGCAAAAAAAAATAAACCAAGTATCTTTCTATACCATATCAGATCAAACTCTACATATGTTTCATATTCAATTCACCAATAAAAATCTTTTCTTATATATTCGTAAAATACAATTTATGAGAGTAGAACGTAGATTCGACTAAAAATATCCATAGTGGAAAAGGATGAAAGAGATGGCATTATGACAAACGGCAGACATTCATATTTTATAAACGATTTTCTTCATAATATTATGATTATTATAAATTTTGGCAAGGATAGTGACCTTCTTTCTGAAGATTGTTAACCCTACACATATTAGCGAAACTTTCTGGAGGCTTTATGTAATAGCTATTTGGATAGGAATGTGGTTCATTAAATTTAAAAGAATATTTAAAAACTATAAGTTTCGTTACTTTATTTGAGTTTTAGTTGCATTTCTACATTTGCAAATATACTCGCGTTATTACGTAATTTTTTCTATCAGTTAAAGGGTAAAAGAATATGAAATTCTAGTTAACAGAAACATCACATAACATGCATATTAAGTATTAAAAAATGCATGTATTACTTTTCTGCATAATCTTTTATTATTCATTGATAAATTATTCGTATTTTCCAAGAAACAATTATTAATATGTATTTCATATACATTGTCCTATCTCGTACATATTTAAACTGACCCATTTTCCGCGACTCATTGATTCCCGGTAAAAAAATTCGCTCGCATGTCCCAACACTAAAAAATCAATTTAGCAACAGCGCAACATAATTAATATTTAATCATTGTGCCAGGTTTAAATAATTTATGTGCACAGCAATGAGACACGCCAAAGCAAAACTGTTTGCGGCCAGGTCAGGTAATATATTATCGGTTGTTAATGGTTGATGCACGGCACAAATTAATTTTATTTACCGCCAGAAGAAGGTCTCACGCCAGCCACGAAAGGAACCGAAGAGGCACATGCATACCGCATCGTATATAATTATCATACTTTAACGCATTCGTCGGAATATCCTTTGGTATTCCTTTGCGCGTTTCCATTCAAAGCGTCTGGCGATGGTTGTGCATAATAATGTCGGGTATTTGCATAGTTTTTAAAACTATGAGTAATTGCATGTCTTTGTGGCATTGTTTAGACAAGTTGACTGCGTGCATATTTATATTTAAAAATTAATTATTCGTTCCATTATGTGAATTTTCCTATAGGAATTTTCAATTTCCATTTGCGTAATCGTCCGTATTCATCCGTACACATTGTAGTAGTTTTATTCGTTTCCGTTGTCTCAGATCTGGCATCCATAACCCCTTAATTGCGTATTCTTAAAATCACTCAAGCAAATTAGTTTCGCTGATGCAATGGGAGGACGGAGCCAGAATTTGTTTTTATACCGCTCTGCATCGCAGAAGTCTAAGAGTCGAATATAAGAACAGCTTAAAGTGGTCCACTGACACAAATGGTCCATAAAATACTGTATTGCCCTCTTACTGTCCCAGTAGCAGTGGATCTTAACCCCTTTTTTTGGTAATACATTTTTCATAGGCCTCATACGAATGCCCTGGTGTGGTGACAAGTAGTGGCACTCGTAATATTTTATTGATGCGAATGAATCTGGAGTGTATTTTTCGAGCAATACCTAAATAACCCTAATATTATAAATATTTTGGTTAATCTAAAATCATAAATTGGATTAAATCATATTTTTTATTAGCTAGATAAATTATTTGATGAATAATTATCCTTATTTGTAAATAAACTATCTATCTAAAATTAACTGATTCGTTACGGCGACTCGAAAACAACCAAGTCGTCCGAAAATCGTTTCTAATCAGAGAGCCCAAGCATTTCTAGGAATAATTCTTCTTCAATATCTTATTATATTAAGAATAAAAAGAATTATTCATGATATTCTTCATAATTTGGTCGATATTTTGAATTTTTTAACTAATCAATATGACACGTAAATGACACATCCAATCGGTGATGTCTTGCCGAAGACTGCATATGTCAATCGCACATTTCACTCGCACTCGACACATCGTGCCGGATGCGAGCGAGAATAAACATCGCGCCCATAGAAGCAGAATATTATAGTTTTTTTTTTCGTTATTGCGGACAATAAAGAACAATGATTATTTATAATATTTATTCCTCAGCATTTTTTAGACGAATACAAAAAGTTTGTGACATTTAGGATTTATAATAAAAGAGTTATTCGAGAAAATCAAAAACTTGGGATCTTTAATAGACCCCCATCGGCACGGCTAGGTTAAACTAAAAATCGTGGACGTAATTTATGATTTGATATAATTTTTTTTTGAGAAATCGTGTATTTTTAAAGCATACACTTTAACTTTGTCTATTTTTATACGCATTGTAATGTACGATTTCTCTGAATTATCACAGGTTTTCCAGATTTTCCGTGACGTCAAAATATAAATATTTATTTATTATTATTGCGGCTTATGTTTATATTAATACAGTCAGACCTCCTATAGCGTTAAAGATAAAGATCAATTATAGGGACTATGCTAGATCACTAGGCACCGATTAAAAAAAAAGCAACGGAGCTCAGAAGTAAGCACTATAAGAGGGACTGTCGCATACGTTGGATGTACTTGACTTATTTTATTTGGAATTCTTTAATGTTTTTTCGTCTTTCTACATTTTTACGCAGATTTTTGCTTTGACGCTACTTTTATATAATATATTTTTACAAAAAAATAATTTTATTGTAGAAAATAATAATCTAATACACTTAGAATTAATTAATATTTTAGTAATGTTCTTTGTAAACGCTTTGTAGACATCTATGCGTAATAAATATATTTTATTGCTAAATTATATGGAATTAAATATGTATTTGATATCTTACATATATAAATTTGTGCACAAAAATTGTAATTTATTTATTGTGCTAAAAGAAAATCGATTGTACAATTTTTTTTATGATAGTTTCTGTTTCAAAATCGTTGCTATTAACATAATTTATTTGGGATTAACCCTAGCAAAAGTTTCAATGACGCGGCCCATTCGCAAATGGTTGGCAATCACTGTACATTTCATAAAGTTGCCCCACATTTAATATAATATGAGAGTCGGCGGAGGGACCTAAAGAGTTTTATTCGCGTAATAAAAATAAATTTGCTTATATCAATTTATCCTGAAAAAAGTACTCGGAATAAATGGACGCCGGGGACGATTGTAGCCAAACTTGGACATATTCCAAAAAATAATGTACCGTCTTCATTTTCGGCTCTATTTCTTTCTGATTAAATTGCGTAATAAATAGAATAACTCGCCGGGATGATATTACGTCTAATTTAAAAATTGCATAAAAAAGACGTAAAATATGGTCAGGATAACATAACGTCGCACTGCGTAAGTTAGTCCTTTGGGAAATATAAAATTTTGTAGCAAGAAAATATCATTTTGCAAGTTGAGCTTTTGCCAAAACAATTTATAATATTTTATTTTTATTAAAGCCCGGGATACGGTCCGGCGACAATTGAAATTATTTCTATATAATATCATAATAAATCTTGAGAATGGGGGTACACACATATAATAATAAAATAAAATGTATTCGTAATAATTTGTTATTTATTAATATTATTGGTGTATAAATTCACAATGATTATAAATGCGTAAATTTTTATTTCTTTGGTATTTTATGTATTTTTTTCATAATTAAAAACAATGTTTTACAAACACATATTTTATAGAAAATGCTAAAGAAAATCTTTTCATAACAATACATTTCAATAAATATTTACTGCACAACTTAACAAACTTTATAAGAAACACAAATGAACAAATACATCATTAATTACAATTAAAAAAACGTTGAAAACGGATTATATGTTACAATCAGTCTAAGCAAGATAAAAATACATTAAATACATAATAATAGATAAATCATTTTTCACCTGTTTTTTTTTATTAATATCTATAATAATATTAATAATAATAATCATAACATATTATTTTTTATAACTTATATTTTTTTTTGTCATTACTTACATGTATTAGAATCACTTATATTATTTTAATATTGCGTCGTTTCTTATTAAGATTTATTATTATTCTAAATATATAATACATTCGTCCCTGTCAATGCTGAAAATTTCATATACATATACATTTTATTATATGGGATTTCGAAATCAAATTAATAAATTTAAAATTTTTTGGTCAAAATTGATGTGAAATGTTTAAATTTTTGACTCACCCTTTTCGCTTTGTGTTATTAGGAAGACCTTCATTTAAAATAAAATTACAAATATTCTCTACTGACGACACAATTTTTCTTAGATTATTTTCTTCACGTACATAATAGTTTGCAAAACGTCTCGTTTTAATTAAAAACGAAACGGAAATTATAAATCTGCAACGATATTGGCCACCTACGTTGCATTTTTAATTTTTATACATAAAAAATATAAAAATATTTCGAAGATATATCATTATTTATTTATTTTTAATAAATATTTTACAAAAAGGACTGGAGAATTGTATTGAAAATATAATTTTCAATTATATTTAATCGGAAGCGGATTATAAAATTTAAATATATTTGTTATTATTTATTTACACATATACTATATGGGGTCTCTCCATCGTTTTGTGGTGCGGGATCGATTCGTAGGCGAACTGCTGATACATGTTTTCCGCGTCGCCGTTCATCTGCGCTTTGTTCATGGTGTGCCACGGCGGAGTGCTGTGGTAATTTTCCTGAAGCTGCGGAGCGATCATCAGGTATCGATTGATCTCGACTTTGTCGTCGGACGGCCTCTGATGGTTCGTGTTGTACATGAGACCGTTGCTCATCTTCGGAAGATTGCTCGTCAGATCAGAATCGGTCATGACGCGTTTGGTTTTGTCTTTGGAGCACTTTTTCAACGCGCCGATATAATATAGGATGCTGACGGAGACGCTCGCCAGCACGCTGATCGACATGATGACTGATAAGATCGTTATCCATTCCATCGAGCATCCTATGTCGTACTCGGGGACGTTGGTCAAGAACGCGTTTTCCAGATTTTTCGGCGACGCGCAGCGAATTTCCGCGAAATCGATATACAACGGAGAAAAATCCGTCGTATTGTTGATCAAGAACGACTGCTTTCCGCGATCCTGGCCGAGCTTCCAGAGCCACAGCAACGAACAATTGCAATGCAAAGGATTTCCCGCGACTTGCAACGACTGCAGTTGATCTAGCGGAAAATGAGACGCGTGTAGCGTCATCAACGCGTTATTCTTAATCGATATATGAGTTAATCTAGGATTTCCGTGGAACGTCTTGATCGGGATCGATTCTAACATTAAATTGTCGTTCATCCATATCCTTTCTAAATTGATATTGTCGACGAACGCCCTCGAATCGATCTGCATTACATTTTCTAACCGGCTCAAATGCAAATGTCTCAAATTGAACAGACTCTGAAACGATACGGGCGGGATCGAATCGAAATAATTCGAATTCAACGAGAGATGCGTTAGATTCGCGAGCTTCGATAGAGCCGCGGTCGGAATCGCGGTCAAGTTGTTGCGATCCAAGTCCAAATACTGCAACGCGGTCAATCCGTCTAGAGACGAATGATGGATGTCGTATATCACGTTGTCCGACAGCTCCAATCTCCGCAGTCTTCTCAAATCAGGCGCTGCCGATTCTTTTATGTATAATATTAAATTGCTCGATAGCGATACGTATTCCAAATTAATCGCGGACACTAAATTGTCAGTCGGGATATCCTGGAGAGCGTTATTGTTCAGATACAGTATTCTTAAATTCACTAACGGCTTGAACAGCTCGCTTTCTAAACTCACTAATTGATTGTTCGACAGTCTCAGCTCTTGCAGCTGTTTGAGGTCGCGGAACGCGTGCGGATGGATGGTTGTTATTTTGTTCGAGTCCAAGTCGAGCGTCACCGCGGACGTCAACCCCGTGACGGCGTACTTTTCGAGAGATTTGATCTCGTTCCTGCTGACGTTGAGGTAGGCAAGCTCGAAGTTGCTCTCGAAGTTCCTGGAGCCGAGCGTCTCTATCTTGTTGTTGGAGATGTCGAGCGTGATGAGCTTGGTGTAGAAGCCGAGGGTGAAGTGCACGTTGTAGATGTTGTTGCGCGTGAGGTTGATGTGGGCCGCCTCCGGGTTGAGCTGGATGGGCACGACCTCCAGGGCGGCGGCCACGCACGAGGCGGAGCGCGCGGCGTCGTCGCAGGCGCAGCGCGGGGGGCAGAGGCCCGGGGCGCCGCCCGACGGGGCCACCAGCACCCCCATTAGCCACACCCACAGCGCCCTTCGCCACGTAATGAACGCTCGGCCATCCTCCATACCATCGCACGCCTGCCGCGGTGTCACACCTGCAATAAGAAAAAATATGTTTAAGAAAAAATCGAGGAATTTGTTAATCTTCTTATTATACTGAATATATAACCGAATAACTTTCAACCAAAAATTACTGATAAGTTAAACCTTAAAGAGACCATAAGACAATAAGAGGACTATTATACAGGGGCGGCTCTTCCATATGCACTGCGTAGCTGCACCACCCTCAAGCTATTTGAGAAAAAATATATTTTTATATATTAATATGTAATATATGTGTAAATTGATTATATATTATGTATGTCAAAAAATATTTATTCGATTTATATTTAGTTTTGTATAGATTGAGAGCGCTGTCTGTTCGTCAGCGCTCCCAGTGTCGTGTATTGGATGGATGAGGGGCGGTAGTGAGGTGGGGGCTAGAGTTCCTACGCCTTAGTGTCCTCTATTCTAAGTCACTTTTAAAATATACTCTTTTAATTTTTAATCTTCTGCAGCACCCCCAAATATTTTACCAACAAACCGCTCCTGCTATTTTACATAGTATGTCGTTTTTGTTCAATATTAACAATATAGACAAAACTAGTGACTTTCATCATTAAAGTGTCCCAACTAAATAATATTGATCCAGGAGTGTCTTAATTCTACTGTCCATGGTATCCAGAGATCGATGGTCTCTTGTGAGATTTTAGTCCATTTTTTAAGTAAAAACGTCTAAAGCTTATAATTTTTGCTAAATTTTCGAAATCTTTGGTGTAACAATACACGTAAAACGTTTTTGATTGGATTTGAAATCTGGACATTGTCTATGTCAAGGCAAAATATTGAAAGTTTAATCGTCTTTCCAGTTAGTTGGTTTATGGGGCTTATAGCGGGCTCCATTTTCCATAAAAGTGTATATATTTGTTGTTGACAGAAAAAAATTACACCCCATAGTATCACACTTCTAATTCGTCTGCAGAACTCCACACACCCAAGCTCATCCACTATTAAAAAATTGGTAGTTAGGTTCATTTGTATCGGTATTGTTTCTGAAACTTAGTCGATAGAGAATTTTTTGCATCTCTTTTGTGAAACCCAACACCATACAGATACCTCAGCTTTGTTCTTTTGAAGAGATTCATCGTCTGTGCAATATTATCTACGGATTTTTTCGGGTCATCAAATTACTATTCGTACCATCAATCTTTGTTTTTCTATCCAAGGGTCCAAGTGTACCTGATTTTTAAGAAACAACAATTTTTACATTTTTTTTGAACTGGACAATCATTCTATTTACGTTTAATGTTTAATTTAACAGAGATATCGCATTAGCTTATACACCGATAGTTCGACTGCGTGTGAAGTTGGCAATCTCAAGCAATCCTTGTATCCTGGACCTTTCGGAAATCGCAACTGATTAATAATTCTAGCTATACAAGGGTCATGGCTACCTAAAACAATTATTCCGAGGACTGCAATACTGGAGTGGGAGCCAACAGATACATTTTATGTCACAGAACCGATTTTATTTTGTGCGTCTATTTACTTCTCGCATATTACGTAACAAACAATCTGTTATGATAATATAAGTTAACAGCGAGTGAGCTAAGTTAGCACTTGGACAGGTCAACCTTCGGATGAAAGTTATGAATTCTGTGAATTCTTTATGGTACTGGCCAGGAAATGTTAGTGCTAGAGACCCATTACCCCCACATCTTTTAAAATTCCAGGTAATTACCTTTAATTCCATCTATTCATCATCCTATAAATAAATAAAAATATTTTTTTATGAATAAAGCAAAAGGCGGCTATTACTAAACAAAATCAATTAAATGGATGACATAAAACAAACTTCTGCCTTCGCTGAAATCATCAATGATTTTTTTTTGATATTAGTACTGAGCTAAGTTAGTACCTGAATAGATTCACCTTTCAGCGAAATCTATGAAACTCTGGGAATTCTTTATGAGTGTAAGAGACTTATTAATCCCGTATGCTTAAAATCTTTGTCGAACCTTTATATGAAGAAGGTTAGTGGAGTTATTGCAATTTATTTAAAATTAGTATTTAAATACGTTATTTAATAATAATAATCTTTTATTAAATATTTAAACAACCCAACAACCGGTAACGTATGTATGTAAAGAAAACTTGCTAAATATTTTTTGATCCTATGCCTTTTAAATATATTCTATTTTATCTCCTTTACTATCTAAAGTGTTTTACTATCTTAAAACTTTTAGGCAAAATATTAAATGATCAAATTTACATACATGTAAAAAACAAAATGGACAAAGTTGTGTCAACATTTATTTTATATATTTCATTCCATGACGACGAAACATTTCTTCATGTCTCAACACGATAAATCTCAATTATTTTATTTGGCAAAATATGTGTAGTTTTGTCGCTGTGTGCTTAGGACAGCTAAGCACGTCTGCAAGAACATGTACGATCCTCAGGTGTTAGAAACGGCGACAATGCGGACCTCGTAGCGATCGTTATTCATCTTCTCTACTTTTGTACCAAATAATAAAGTGTTAAGCTTGTAAATTCATAAATTATTATTATCATAGGAAATAAATAATGTCATTATTAATTTATATTCTCCATTATCTCTGCAACTAGTTTTTGTTTCCGTAAATAAAAAAAAACATTACGGGAAAGGATAATGAATTGTTAAATGAGCATAACGCCAAGATTTATGTGCTAGATCAAATGTATTTTACATCCTATGAAGACTACTTTGAAGATAACTAAATTAATATCAAACCCGGTACATTTGATATACTGAAATGTTTGTTCAGTCTTGATTAAAAATGATTTTTTTTTATCACAAAAATAATCCAATAAAATCAGCCTCTATCAAAAGCTCTCTAATCAAAGCGCCCCGGCCCCCGAGAGCACGCAAGTGCAATGTTAATTAAATCCAAGATCGCTGCCAGCAGATTACCAGGCGCCCGTCCAGATTTCGAGCTCATTTTTTAATACGCGAATTCTGGGTCACTGCATTCATAATGCAGACATCCTTGGCAGTAAATCGCCATAATTGCACTCGAGCGCATAGTTTCCATTACAGGACGCGTGATTACATTTCGCTACCCAGACGGAGGAGCTTCGGTGCTCCGGAGCAGTCACCCGCCAAGCTTTGGGGGAGAGAGAGAGCGGGGGTAGATCCAGAGAGGAAGATTTATTGCCGGCAATTTGTCTGACAAATGTTTTGCAATTAATTCCTGGAAAAACTTAACATGACGTGAACAACGCAACTTACTCACCCGAGCCGACGGAACAGAGATCTATCGTGTATTGTCCCGCGTTCGGGACTTCCGGATCAAACCATGCGGAAATGGGGCTTTGAGATCCCTCGGTTTGTATTGCTATTGTACGCCGTTTTCTTTTCTATGACTCTAATTCTAAACTCGCATACTATCAAAGCTATTTATAATATATATTTTTTTTAAAAAATATATAAAAAATATGAAAAAAAATCGATCGCAAATTATAACTCAATAATAAAGTGTAGCAGAAAAATAATTAAAAGCGAATTTAGTTTTTTATTGCTTTACTTTTTTTTATAAAATGGTTCTCACTAATCTTTTAATTAATTTTATAGACTTTTCAAGATTTTATCGTCGGTGGTTATAAATTTTTAAATATTCACATCAATCAATTTAATTATCTGCTTAAAATAAAACTTAATCAAGTGTCTACGCTTCGCTTTGTGAAGTGTCAAAGCGATTTGCGACTACTCAGAATAGATACGAGTCTTAAAAGGTAATAAAACATTGCAAATCTCTCAAAATTACGTACTACACTTAGATATTAAACTATAAATAAATGTCTAGCTGGCTCAGACAGCATTATTCCTAGTGTTAGCGAGTAGACGGTCTTCTACATATACATCTACTAGGCAACGAAATTAGATAGGGAGAAAATGGAAAAACAAAGGCGAGAGTCGCCAGCTGCTGGATAAACTTCATATTTGGTAACATAATGCTTCAGAAATAAATAGTGCAATATTAAGGCGTTTGAAAAAAATATATATCATATTTACATATTTTTTTTACTTGATATTATCGGTATAATTGAAGGATGTATTATGTTTTATTCATCTTTGTCATCGAATATAAACGATTCGATTATGATTGGTGCCGTAACGACCCCTGGTATGTTCGCAATCTGGAATTAAATCTAGGAGCTTGGTCCTGCGGCGCTGCGCTCTCCCTCTCCGCGTCCTCCCGCCTAAAAATCTAATTACATAGTTGAATCATGAACTCGTAAAACAAACGCTTATCTCTCGCAATTATTTCGCAGGTTGGCCACCCCTGCCGTACCTGCGTGCCGGTTCCGCGCGCTCGCCAGGGAAACAACACCTGATAGCGATCGCGGCCACGGAAAGAGCCCCGGGCCCAAAATTGCATCGGCCGTCATAAATTGTCTATGTAGATTTTTAACGGCCAAAGTCTGTTATTAATGTCTTAATAAAGATGAATTATGCAAATGGCGGCGGTGGCCTTCTGCGACCATTCGTCGCCGTGATTCCGCTGACAAATTTGTCGGCGACCGGCGTAAATAACCTGGAAAATTTACCTTTTTCCTGAAAATTTCGATGCAAAATATGAATATATTATGGCGAATTAATGCAGGGATTCGAGCTAATAAAGCGTTGTGGCCATTCATTCATAAACTGGCGGTTTTAAATGTTATCGGTTGATTAATTTCAATGCATAATCCATGAAAATGTCAAAATGGCATATGTATATATGTAAATATTAATGCAATTTCATATACAATATTTTTAAATAAATAAAATATATTATAAACTGAATAATAAAGCGAAGTATTTTCATCAGAACTCACATCATCATCATCATCATTTGCCAGCCACAAGGCTCTCACTCGCTGAGGGCATGGGGCCTTACCAAACTCTCGCATGGTAGTCGAGGCCAAAGGAACCTGAGTCTCACACGTGACGTGAGGGCTCTTTCGTGTGCATACCGCGGGGACCCGAGCCGTCTTGGTATGCGGTTTTTGGTAAAGAGTGTCCCTCTCTTAGCCATTGCTGACATTGGACGTACATCTTCTACCATGTTGGTATAGATTTTACCCTCTCGACTGTGTCCAGGCAAGTAGGAGGGGGTTTGTCTCGGTTTTCGTTTATTCTATTCGCTATCTGCTTATAACGAGTCACGAGTGACAAGTAGCGAACGACCACATACACACGCCTATATAGATATACACAGGCATACACATGCACATCTGTACATATATAAAATTATATATCGAAAATACGCGTAAGATCGAGAAAATGGAGTTAAAAATTATTTAAGTGCGGTATTTTTGTTTTTTTTATTAATATTAATTAGACAGGACAGAAAAGACGTAGTCATTTTTGATCATCTGCTGTATTCCAGTCTTTAGTTTTACATTATTTTTTTGTTTCAGTTGATGTTATATGAATATTTTAGTTTACCGCGACTGAGCTAAGCTAGTAGTCGGATAGGTGTCCAACAATAAATTCAGAGAATTCTTTATAACACTGGCTAGAGAGAATTTAAGAGGAAAAAACTCAATACTTCCGTATGTTTTATAAAAATATTTATTTAGGTAGTTTGGCGCGTTGGAATTAACTAATTTAATGCCATTTATCCTTTGTTGAATAAATAACTATAAACAAATAATTTTCAATTTAATTCAACTGAAATAATATAAAAAAAATAACCAGTGTCGTAGTTTGACACTGAAGTAAATATTAGTTTGAGAGACTCAGTCCACTTGAATCTTTAAATGGAGGAATGACGCTTTGGAATCTTTCTGTTATGCCATTCATTCATCGTAGTCAAAGAAATAAATAATCAAATAAATGTAATATAGTATTATGAAAAAACGTGAGAATATTTTATTAAGTAATTAACCTATATATCGCTATTGCACTTAAACTAAATTTAGATTGTATATAAAACCTATCTAAAAATCCTATAAATTAACCATTAGGTATATTTGTTTGGTATAACCATTTGTTATAATTTGTTCTCGAAAAATCACTAAAAAAATATTAGCTGTTATATTATTAGTAATTGTTTTTTATGAACGTCAAAATATCTTGAAAATATTACTAGGTGGTATATTTTTTTGTAAATGAGGGTAGAATCACGTTCAGACGTTTGACAGATCAAAAACAATATTAAGTTGCTGCTAACTTCATTGACTTCGTTTGAAATATTTTTTTTATATATATATATTAAATATAGTATTCAATTAATGATTATTTATTTAAATAAAAAATTAAATCATATACATATCTCATCTTTACAAATTCGCACACCGTTCCGATATATTCTCCTCGGCTCCTTCATACACACCGGAACAATACGCAAGTTGTTTCCTTTGCACTCTTCCGCTCCGGCATCCTCTTAATTAAATATTGTTAATATATTAATAAAGTCCCACGTGACACGTGCGAAGTTTAAGATGGCGAAACACTGGCGGCAAGTATTTGCATTAATCAAAACACAGCCTCCGGTGCGATGCCGGCTTAAGAATCGTCTGCACGTGGATGGAGGTTGTGCCGCTCTCCGTTTGCCGGCTCATCAAATATTAATTAGCATGTAATGAAGCGGTCCTACCCCCTCCCTTCCAGCGCCTCCCTTGGCCGGGCGTCGGTTAACGACGCGACCGCGGCCCGCGAGTTGCGAGCCCCACGTCATCAATATCGCAAACCCGCGATAACCGTAGCATTATTAAAATCCTGCCGGTATATTGGAAGCGCGTAATAACGAGCCCGGCTGATGGAGGGACCGTCGACGGAAAGTGAGTGGTTAGGACCGGATACGCCCGTTATTAACTTAATGTTACGGATTGCGGGATTTTTATTAAATTTAAATGAGTTCCGAGCAGGCTACGATTGCTGTAATATACCCCGATCCCTCGATTTAAAAGGTTTTATGACGTCTTTGGTTAGGATTTCAATATTAAAAATCTACCACATAAATTAAATATCAGTATTTATATGCATATTGAACAAATTCCAAATAATAATATTTTTATTTAAGTACATAGTAATATTTGAAAGGAGTTATAAATAATTTGATCATCTTAAATATTTTTAGCTATTAAAGAATTATTACATTTAAAACTAATGGTAGAGGATATACGTCCAATGCCAGCAATGACCAAGAGAGGGAAACTATTTACAAAAAAACTGCATACCAAGACAGCTTGGGTCCCCGCGGTATGGACACGAAAGGGGAGCCCTCACATTGCGTGTGAGACTCAGGTCAATCTGGCCTCGACTATCTTTCGAGAGTCTGGTAAGGCCCATGCCCTCAGTGAGTGAGAGCCTTTTGGCTGGCAAATGATAATGATGCTGATAATATAATTATTTAATTGTTGAATATTACACTACAGTATTTTCTATGTTTTTTTAATAAATCAATAACGGATATCATCCTATTTCGACCTAAACAATAATAAATTCATTTATACTTATCTAGAGTTTATCCTATTTCTTGAGTATTTATTTTGCTACGAAGAAATGATAAAAAAAAATCATATTGGGTAGACCAATTTTTTTAGTATTTTTAACCTTCATTTAAAGCTTATAACTTTTCTAATATATTCTGGATGGTAAATTTATAATTATTTTAAATTTCAGTGTCTATGTACGGAAACAAATTTATTAAACTCTCAAAAAATGTCTAGCTTTAGACGTGTATTTTTTTTATTAAATTAAGGGTTGCTTACACTTTTGTTACTGTATTTTTAATAACATGATGAATTTTAGATAGGCACCATAGATACATTAACAATAATCATATAAGATAAAATATAGAATGTGTTTAGTAAATGAGTATTTTGAATATGTTCCTGAATTATATCTAGGAAGTTGAGATCTAAAATCCAGGTACTCTCATAGTTCTTGAGATAAATATTTACATAATCATAACATAATAAATTATATATAATTGGTAATATTGCTGAAATTACTAAAATTTTAAAAATAATTAAAATTATCAATTTAAAAATTTCAAGATATTGATGAAGAGTTCATGAATATCATTAAATTTAAAGAAAATGGATTATTTTAAGAATACAAAAAGTTATTCATGATATGCTTCATATTTTTGTCGATATTTATTAACTAATCAATATGATGTCTAAAAGACAAGAGTACTCGTCTATGTATTACCTCAAACTAAGGTCTCGCGGCACATGTTAGTAGTATGCTTCACTCGCACTTAGCACATCGTACCGGATGCGATCGAGAAAAAACATCGCGCGCGTGGCAACAGCAACGAATATTGTTGATATTATTTATTTTTTCGCAATTGCAAACAATAATTTAAAATATTTATTATTGAGACTTTTTCAGACAAATACAAAAAGCTTGTGACATGTAGGAATTATATTAAAAGAGTTATTCGAGAAATATAAAATAACTTAAGGTTCCCAGTTGACCCCAACGGTACGGCTATGTTAAATAAATTACAAGCTTGTAAGCTTTTATTATTTAATAAGTATATAGATTATATTATTTTCATTTATTAAATAATTAAAATATATAGTAAAATATGTGAAAATTCTGGATAAGTTTTATTTAACTTTTGTACAGGATTCCCCAACACATTAAATTTGATATATTTACATACATATATTTTGTATATGTTATAGAAGATTTTTTTTTGTTATGGTATTTTTCTATCAACAAGCTTGAGTATTTCTTAATTAAAAATTTCTTTTAATATAAGCTGTGTTTAATTGTTTTATCGGAGCTAAATCTTTCTCTTCATAGTGGTTGTTTTTGAGGAACATATTAAAACAAAGATTATACAAAATTACCAGAGTTTTGTTAGAAGTTTATAGATATATTTATGTAAAATCGCTAATTATCCATTGAATTTACTATTAAATATCACATGATAAATAAAATAAATTCCATACACATATCTCGATCTCCCCGTCATCCCCACTCGCATCACCGCCCCCTCAGTATTTCCACATATCATCCAATTTGTCTTAATTGGTGTACGTCGCCTTATCAACAATAGCGAGTTACCGCGGTAGATAAACAATATAACTGGCGGTAACTCAATCGCGGCCATATAATTGAAGTGATTTCACTTCTACACGACTCATTTATAATGATAAGCAAATCTATGAGCAGGGCTCCAATTTGAATACGTAATGAACGAACCGGGGAGAATGTAAATAGAGTCGATACTCGGCTTCCGCGAGTGATTAACCCGTTGGATACGAAATCCAGACTACTGCTTTGCTCCACTCTCGATCAATTGAATCAGGCTGAATGCTTGGCTCGCTCAAAGCTGCAATGCTGAAGCAACGATTTTTCTAAACGCTTATAATCAGCGATGCGAATAAAAGAACAATATTGGATTCTTTGAAGCCTTGTAAAATTTTCTATTTTCTATTAATAATAGTCATAAGAAAATAAGAACGTATTTTTTTTATGCATATGTATAATATAATTAAAAATAAATGCATATAAAGCAGAGGTAAATACATATAGTTTTGACTCATGTTAAGGCATAACTCAGTCTACACTCGCTTTCAAGTTTATTTTCTGAGAACTACGGAACAAGTTTCAGACATACCATAGACATCATGCATTTCAAAATATCAGCAATTAATATTTTCGATGATTGAAATTAGCTAAAATAATTATTATTTTAAAGTGAAATATTAAAGGAATCTGAATTATTGTTCGTCTAGTATTTATTTTATTTTTATCATAAAATATATGATATAAATACAGCTTTAAAATTGATGAAGAACGAACGAATTAAATATTGTATGCGGTGTTATTTATTAAAGCTTAATCGGACTGCAAGATCACCAAAGCTTTTATTGAATCTTACGATTGACTGCTTACAATGAGTAGCTTTAAAAGAATAAAATAATATTGATAATAACATTTGCTAGAAGAAAAAATGTTTATATTTAACGTATAGTCGTATGCAAATTATAGCCTAATAATTACTTTTGCACTTTTTTTAATCGCAGTAATTATTTTATGTATAAATTAAAATGCTATTAATTTTCTATGAATGGATAATTAAAATTTTGCAGCATATTCTCACATCAATCTTCCATCGTAATTTCACCAAAGCAATTAATATTTTCATTACAACGTTCAATATTTACATAGAATCTACTTCAAC
Source organism: Philopotamus ludificatus (assembly GCA_022495035.1). Classification (NCBI taxonomy): domain Eukaryota; kingdom Metazoa; phylum Arthropoda; class Insecta; order Trichoptera; family Philopotamidae; genus Philopotamus; species Philopotamus ludificatus. Next base: position 16,815 of record JAGXCT010036595.1, on the reverse strand, counting down.
GATGAGTCGCAAATTAAATTGCAATTTAATATTTGGGCGATTTCAGCACATTATTTCCGAATTTTTTTCCGCATTTATTCTTTCATATCGTTCGGATAGATGTATATAAAATAGAATAAAAGAGTCCCGGGTTAGCATATTTATATCGGGACTCAGTCGAATGCGTAATTCATTCAAATGGCGGCATTAAAATCAAAATCTACATTTATCACAAAATCCCTTGTTCATAAACGTAGAACCGGAATAGGGGAAGACGTAAAAATATATCCATCGCATGAATACAAAAAAGATTACGGGAACGGTTGTGCAGCCGCCTTTTGCATACGAAAGTAAAATGAACGCTCTGATTCCAGTGTCTCCCTGCTACGTGTAACAAGGAAACATTACTGCAATAAGTTATCATATCTCTTCGGGGGATAGGCGGTGGAATGGGGGATGGAATGGGGGAGTCGGGAGAGGTCTGCAGTGCTCAGATGCAGCCGGGCTAACTTTCCACTTCGGCGGGCACAAGTTTGCAACAGCCATCAAGGTGGTGAAGGTCGATCAGAAGTGGTACGACGAAACATAAAGCAATTCCCGGCTCGATTCTGTCGCAAATTGGGGATAGTTTGCAAGCAGGATGTGGAGAAGAATGCGTCTGCAGAAGTGTTACATGTGGTCGTAGTACAAGAAACTTTGGAAATGTGTATATAAGAAACTATAACTTAGTTAGCTTGTATGTACTAACATTAGTATTACAAATAAGCCTAACTGATAATTTATTGAATAACAGATTTTAAACACATCGATTAATAAAATATAATAATTATTTTCGATATATGATAGGCATATATCACTTTTTTCAAAAATAACTGTTATATTAAATTAATTTACGGCTAATAAATTAAAACTTTACGTCGAAAATAATAGCTAGAAAGACATATAATGACATTAATAATCTCAAAATATTATTTGCCATATTTCCATTCAATTAAATGTATATAGATAAATTCATTCCAGAGCAGACTTTGATAATTGATTGCTTTGTATTTTATTTAAATTTATTTTTATCAATTAATGAATAGTAAAACTCAGCGGAATATCTACACCAAGAATAAACAAAGCTTTTTAAAGCTCTTGTTTTACAAATCCATAATTAATCCTATATAAATTTGAGACTTGCGATTGAAAGAGCCTTGAAATTAAAAGCCTTGCGATTCCTTAAAATAATATATGACTTAAATTTGGTCCCACAAGAAATGACGGCGGGTTGTGGCATAACTAAAAAAAATCAAGAACTTATCTACGGCTAATAAAATATGTCAATATCACCAAAATGTATCAAGGACACTTTTGAAAAGAGCCATCAGTGTTATATCAAAATATTACAAGATATCCAGAATCTGACTGCAAAAACGATCACTTAAATGCCCTCGAATCGAAGCCCTAAGACGAAGCTCAACACAAAAATAATCAGTACAACTCTTAAAATTCATTAAATCATTTAATTAAATTCTTAGTTGCGGAACATGTCGTAGATAGTAACATAGTTTTAAAAAATCTGGAGGTAAACTTTACATCGTTTTTGAAAAACCATTTTTTCATCATCGATCATTGGAATATTTATTCAGAAGATAAAACGAATAATGCAGATATTTATTGTCCACAATAAGAGAAATTGAGGACGAAACTCAATCAAACTCGTCCAGAATTAAATAGACACGACGTCATCTTGCATCACGAAAATGCGAGATTTAGAGAATGACATCATCAAAATAATTAAGGACATTAACTAGAAGCTATTTACATTCGTCGTATCGTCTTATACTCACATCTCAAATTTACATTTGTTTTCCGTTCAACGGTAGTTTTTATATACTTAAAATAAATTAAATACTTAAGGTAAATTGATATAAAATAAGCTTAGAGATTGATTTAAAATCACGATCTATCATTTTCCAAGGCTCACCAAATCTGAACTCCCTACTAGTTTTACTAATATTCGATCAACTCGTGAATAGTTTAAGAATAATGCTGCTAGTTCCAGTAGTTTGGATATAACTATTTGAATTTTTCCTAGATTTTTTTAAGATAACAAACTTTCGCCATTTGGGGCATTTTATTTGCAGTAAGTAAAAATAATTTATGATACGAATTGTGAATGGAAATTAAGTTAAAGACAATCAGAATGTATTGTGCCGATCCTTGGCGTGTAAAAAGTAAAAGAATTTTATGATTAATGATGAAATATGAGACAAAAACGATTAATTGCGGTAAAATGTATTAAATGGCCGTAATTTTAGACGTAAGATAATAAATACTGGTTTTACTGAGATAAAAAAAACAATGAATATGAAACGATATATCAAAGCTTGAAATTTTTGGAAAAAAAAATTGTCAGAAGTTAAGTGTTCATATAAATGATTCAGTGTGGCGTACGGTAATAATAGAAAACACTAATTTAGAATAATTGTAGCGTGATGATACATCCTATAAACAAGCACATCCCTCGCTCTACGGCTGGAAGGCCCGCTGCGGCAATTAATACAGTCGGTATTAGGCCGTAAGACAAACAGACGGATCCCCACAGCTCCTTCGACTTCCGCAGCTTCCCCTGGATCCTTTCCTCCCCACTCCTAGCACTACTCCTTTTCATCTTTTAATTTCCTGTTCCGCCGTGCTTAGTGCAACGTAGCGTGCCATACAGCGGAGCCTTAGCATACACCCGGTCCTTTCTCCATCCCTCTCTCCTCCGGGTACAGCCGGTACCCCCGGGGAGTGACGGCGATCCGACCTGAGCGGAAATGAAACTTAATATATTATTCAGTTATGATATTTCAGAACTGAATAAAAACGAAAAGATTTCAACTAAGATCAAATAAATCCGACCATTAAATATATTTTTAATTTGATAACGTATTTGATCCATGATTGCGTCAACGGGTCATCTTCGACTTGGCATGAATCGCGCATGCAATATTCAAATTTTTCCAGAGCTTCGCATTCTTCATGTGTGTCGTGAAAATTTTATGTATACATTTTCCGACAGTGAAGATGAAAAAAGGAAGGTGGAAACATTGTCCCGGAGGTGGGGCCATTATGGCCATTTAAACTTTGCGCATAAAGGCGAATTGATCCCAGCACGGTAAAGCTTTCAGCCGTGTAATGATAATGAACGTACCGTGCGAATACTTGCGCGGCACTGCGAGGGTTAAGTCCCGAGAAACTGTTGAATACCGTCGGCATATCACTTATTTTATTCAGTGATTAATTGATATGAGGTATGTCGGTAATAGACTCCAACGATAAAGGCAAGAATACCTTAAATTCGAGGTATAAACATATGTATAACATGTTCAGAGTTTATAAAATCCATTTGAGAAAAAAGGGATATTATATCATTTACATAAAAATACACTCAAAAATTGTCTAGCTTACCAGATAACTCAATTGAAGAATTAATTCAGGAATAAAGATAGGATATATAAATCTCAACGACTATCCTAATGTTATCTGGATGACTTTAGGGCTGTTCTTTGAAATGGATAACAAATTAAATCCCCCATAGGAAGAAGCTTGTCTTTAGACTCTGAGAAAATAGGGAGACTATGTATTTTATTGAATAAAACAATATGAGTCGTATCTAGAGTAGACAAAATGTTTAAAATTACAATAAGCGATATATTAATAATAAAAATCCACTTTGAAATAAATGGAACTCGATATAAAATATTCAATGAATAATATATATCGAGTATGGAGTTAATAAACGTTTCTGGAATATTTAAATTGATAAAAAGCCACTATTTATAAAGCAATCAATTAGTTTAAATTGCCCTTTATTATGAAAATTGTGGATAATTGATATTTATGCAAATAATTAATATTTTTTTTAATATTCTGGTATTAATTTGATATTTTATTGAAAATTTGTATCTCGTATGGGTGAATAAATAATAGCCGAATAAATGTAAATATTATAGCGGATTAAACAGCTTTAGAATAAAATAAAGAATATGTCGAGCTTTCGAATGTTAAGGTGTTCAAGTATAGAATAAGTTGATGTTGTATCTGAATAAATAATAACTCTAAGCTGGAATTTACAAATTACTGAGTTGATGATAACATGAAAAAAAAATATTTCATAAATTTAATAATAAACGTTATCTCGTTTTTAATTTTAATATCTTTTATGATCTCTATTAGTATACTTTTTATATCCAACGACCTAATTTATTTAGAAAAATATATATTAAAAACTAACATGTTCAATGTTAGAATTTGTTATGCATCGTTCATACTCATCACTTATTTTATATCGTTTTAATAGACACCGTGTAAACAAATTAAGTAATTTATAGAAAAGTTCAAGATTGGTTCCAAGAATTAAAAAAAACTTTATTATAAAAATAAAATAATAACAATATGCTATAGAAAATTGTGTAAAAAGTTATAATGAAAGCCTAATAAACACGTCTTGGAAACTGATGAAGCTTTTTAATTTTTATCACTGTCCTGCCTTGTTTAATTAATTATTATTAGGAAACTGTTTTTTTTAACACTTTATTTAATATTTTCTTGATATCCAGCCTTCAAATCTGCAGGTTCTATTGCAGTTTTTAAGCACGTTCTTGATTGTGATCATAAATGAGAAAATGCCGTTTCATACTTTTACCAAGTCCTTCTGAAACAAAGCAGCCTTAAGTCGATAAATTTCAGTTTTCGTTTACTTTTTTACAAATTAGTCAATGGCTATTTCAAAATTGAAATATGTCCATTTCAACCATTGCACCAATGAAAAATACATATATAAATATTTTGATTCCAGAAATTATATTAAAACAATAATGTAAAATATAATATTTGTCAGTTTTTGTCGACCGTATTAATTTAAAACCCGGTATAAAAAGAGTTAATTGTATTAACATGTTTGTAATATTTAATATTTAGATTTTATTTAATTTTTAACAAAATGATAGTATATAAAAAAACTTTATATAATATTAACTAAAACTATTTAAAAATAATAGTTGAATGTTTCAGTATTTATATTTTATTATAAGTAGATATTTGATGTAAATATTAAGTATATATGCTAGCATTTAATCTAATGATGTGTGATTTTCGGACAAAATACATATCGTATTATAATTTTTTTAATATAAAAGATTTTTACAGTAGCTATGCAATCTATGTAGTTTATCTGATATGCTAATATCATTAAAATCATTTTTTTCTATTTTAGAACCATTTAATTTGCATTAACAGCAACAGGAAAGCCATTCCGGCTAATTTATCGCCGATTTTCCGGAACATCCTGTGTATTAGAATGAAACGCCCCACCATCGCGGATAATACACTTCACCAACATCAATTTACCGCGGACTACACATTAATTTATTTAAGTGGAGGAGAGGAATGGTGCGGAGAGGGTACAGGGGGGAGTTCGATCGTTAATCAATTAGTTTAGCGTAAATGGGTAGGAAAATGGGAAAATATTTCGAGTGACCCACTTCTGGGTCGCCGTATCCACCACTCGATAAACCGAATGAGTTTATGAATATACTGGCAAAGTCTTTGAGAGACGTATTGAGGCATGCAGATCCCCCAAAGATACTTATGCAAATCGCACGCGAATAGCTTACGAGCAAATTAATGGAAGTGGCACTAATACACAATCCGGCGCTAAGCATACTTTTCAATTAACAAAATTTTCCGGAGGGAAAACCCGAACGGTAAATCCCTACTAATTATATAAAAATATATGATGAACACGTGTACAATCTTAATAATCTACTAGATACGTTCTACAGAATTAAATAAAATTAAATACTTAGTAATAATAATAAATTTCATTTATAAAAAAATTGATAAAACTAGGCTCAACTTAATATTATATTATTTTACACACATAAGAATGCTTTCATGTTTGTATAAAGGTAATTGAATTTAATAACTCGTATAAAAGTTGTTCAAACTACAATTAGAATTAGCGTTTGTGCCATTAGTATTTAATTTGGCCAATTATTGCGGAAAACTTCTTTAAGTATTTATAAACTCGCGCGGGCGTTAGTTTAATTATATACGATGTATAACAATCGAGATAATAAGATACAATTTAAATTAATTTAAAATAAAATTCTGTACGTTCTGTCGATTGAATCGTGTAAATCGAGGTTTTGGCGCTACTTATTCAGTGCGTTATTTTACGACATTCTCTTAATGGTTCGTATTCTATTTCAGGACCCTGAAAATTTACGCCGGAGACAACTTTTCAATTTACCACCAGACGCTAAGACGTCGAATCTCGCAAGAAGGCGTCGGCGTGCGTCGTTTTTTGCTGCGGCGCCCTAAAGTTTCCGAGCCCGGCGCTAAATTAGCATGGGCGCCGAAGGGTTAAAATGACGCTTCATCTAAAATGTAAATGAATCATAATCGCAAGAAGTGAGGGGGCGACGGGGTGGCAGGGAATGGTGGTGCAAGACGGCACTTCCGCTCACTTCCGGCTTCCGGGGCCCGCGGTGTTTTGCCTAAGTGGGTCGGGCACAGTAACGATTTAATTCACAGCTTTTTGCCAAGCTTTTGTTGTATGGCAAATATAAATAATGATGAAAAAAACAACGAAATTTGTTTTTTTATTATTGTGCTTGTTTGTTTAACTTTTTCAGTAAACGTTGTTAAGTGTATTGGTATCGGAATCACATAAAAAAAGCTTTGCCGTATAATGTAAGTGGTATTTAAATGTAATGTAGATTCGAAGGTTATGTTGAATAAATTATATAAAATAATATTTAAGTATATTGTTCAACGTCTTCTACGAATGCTACATTTTAATATCTATTCTTATAGAATACTTTGTAAATATTGAAATAGGACTACGTATTATGTTGGCGATCAATACGGCATCTCCTCTCATTCATGAAGCAAAAGAAAAAAATCGAGTTATTTTCTTTTTAGCCAGCTAATGCTCTTCTATATAAGAAATAAAATACTTTTTCGTGTTCGCCAGTTAATTTTTAATTCCGCACAAAACAATGCCAAGTATTCCAGTGCAGCAAACTTTCAGCAAGTCCGACTCGGCTACATCTTTCCCCGTTAACTACATACATAAGTAAAACGAGGAGACGGTAATTGCTGGATGATACTCTCTTTTATTCTCCACTCCAGATTTCAAACAAACGTAATTAAAATTATGTTCGTCGGCAGCGCGATGATGACATTTCAAATAAAAAAAGGAAGTATTTCACAAGTATTTTGCAGAAATAAAAATATGTAGGCACTTGCGAATTTGTCGATAGATATGATGGCCATTATATCGAATCTTTTGTGGGGTCGGAAACGGCGGTGCTTGTAACGTCTGTGGCACCTGCCGAATTGTGCTTATTCCACGGTCTGATTTTAGCGCAGTTACTGCAAAAATTTCAGACGTAGACGGTTTTAAGATTTTTTTACGAAAAAAACATATATTAACCTGAGTTCGTTAGTTTCTTAAATGTAATTTCATATAGTTTGCTGATATATACCTGAAACAAATATAAAAATAATATTAATACCTTATGAAATATTTCCTTTATTTAAAATTACACCAGAGATTAGATAAAAATAATACGTGTAATTAATATGTCCATATGGGTACAAAATATAAGTAAATTACAGATTTACTAATAATTATTAATTAAGCAAGGCAGGATAGTAATAATGAACAAAAACATTCATCAGGTTCTAACACGTGTCGTTAATATTAATATTTTCTTCATTTTAATACACATATATGGATTATCTTTGTCCAATTAATTTATTAGATCTTCATTATTATTTTAAACACGATTTTCTGTACCATAATATTTTTATTTTATTATATTTGCCGTGCCTATGAGCCGTGCTATTTAGGATCCTGAGTTTTAGATTTTTCTTTAATAAATAATACTCTTTTAATATATATCCTACATCTCATAAACTTTTTGAATTTGTTTAACGTTTAAAGTCTAAAGAATAAATATGATAAATAATCATTGACCTTTATTGTCCGCAATTGCGGAAAAAAAATAAAAACAACCATATTCGCTTCTGTAGCCAAGGGTGAGATTTTTTTTCTCGCACACATCCGGTACGATGTGCCATGTGTGAGTGAAACGTACTATTTGACACGTGCCGCGAGAATTCGGCGGCAATCGATGGCGTGTCCTCGATCTGTGGCTGGACATCGACAAGTATGCGTGTCATTTACGCGAAATATTAATTAGTAGAAAAATCCAAAATATCGACCAAATTATGAAGCATATCATAAAAACTATTTTTGTTCTTAAAATAATCCATTTTTTTTTAAAAAATGGATTATTAAAAAAAGTCTAGATATCATCATTAACTTCCAGCCACAAGACTTCCACTCGCTGAGGGCATGGACCTTACAAAACTCTCACATGGTAGTTGAGGCCAAAGGAACCTGAGTCTCACACGTGAAGTGAGGGCTCCCCTTTCGTGGCCATACCGCGGGGACCCAAGCCGTCTTGGTATGCGGTTTTTGGTTGGTAAGAGTTTCCCTCTCTTGGCCATTGCTGGCATTGTATGTACATCTTCTACCATGTTGGTATCGGATTTTACCCTTTCGACTGTGTCCAAGGCAAGTAGGAGGGGGTTTGTCTCGGTATTCGTTTGTTCTCTTCTCTAAAGCGTTATTGGCTTATAACGAGTCACGAGTGACAAGTAGCGAGCGACCACACACACACACACACACACACCTATATAGATATACACAGGCATACATAATATGCACATCTGCCCAAACGAGTCTCAAGTAGCCGGTCGCAAGTGATTATTAGCCCTGTTGCGCAATAGCAATATTTTCATCATGGGAAAAACCTCCTTAGAGAGGGTTTTCTAGAAAGAAGGAAGTAGAGCGAAAGTATCGAGACTAGACTAATTATTGGTCAACAGATTAGAGTTTTTCACCCCAGGGTATACTGGCTCCGTGAGAAATTGACATGAAATGCTTGGGGTCTATTCTCCATTATATATAGAGCCCAGTGGCAAAACGTTTTTTTTTTATTTAGGGAACTTATCCTCAACTTTTCTATATACATATTAATTTTTCATTTTTTACACGGTTTTTGGTAAAACGGTGTTAAATTGTGTTTATGAATAAACAATGTAGGATTAAAATGGTAAACGGGTTCTAAATAAATTAGTTTGTTGAATATATAGCGTAAATAAAATATGTGTATTTATAGAGATCATTAGAGATATTCAAATTTAAATAGAGAAGACTTTTACTATTATAAAATATTTTTTTTGAATATTATCATCAGCTCAGTATTTTATAAACCCCAGCTTATATATTTTCTTTCTTCAGATACATAAACTTATTATTATTACTTATTTCATTTTTAAAAACCCTGCACATTCGAAAGCTCGACATAGTCTTCATTATTTTCCAGAGTTTTTATTCTGCTACACAATTTTACTTTCTTTGACCATTGTTCATTTATACAATTTTAAACACAAATCTTTTTAATTGAATTTATATGAAAATATATTGGAAAAAAACGATTTTTAGTTACAAATATATTTATACCATTCGAAGTATTAACAAATTATTAAAAATGTAATTAATGGCAACTTTAAAATATTATTTTATATTAAATTCCGCATTTTTTCCTTACAGGTTTGTAAAAAAATTGCGTGCACTTAAATTGAAATTATTCTGTATGATATATAACTAATATTATTAAAATGATAATTTACGTAGAATAATAATAGTATTTATATCATTTTTGAATACACGATGCAATAATAAAAAAGTCCTGTTTTATATATTACAACATTACGTTGTATTGCATTTGATCAATGAGACTTTCGCGAAGTAAGCTTTCTCTCATTGTATATACTTTATCATGAGCATGTATTTTAAATCTCTGCATATTTCTGATAACGCAAGCGTTATTGCCATTTTTATGGGCGTGGCCAAGTTTCGCTGCAGCCACGTTAACAAGGCTAATTCCGCGGGCCTCCAAGTTGGCCCGCGGGCGTACTCAGACTCGCCGGCTGCACTTGTTCGCCGGCATGTGGCCGTAATGAGTTTCGCTGCTATTTCGAAACTTTCAATGATAAATATTGGCTTTTAATTGAATCTTTTTTTTTGCCAACTTCAAACACTAAGTTTTTCCGCCTTCGACTGTACCCGGCCAAGATAAAGCCGCAGACGTGAAGTTTCTTCTGTTTTTGTTGCCATCAGCCGGCATTATTATAAAGTTTTTAAAACGGCTCTCATTGCCGCAACGGACGCTGGTTTCTTGGCGGGCTTTTTTCCACCTTTTTATTTGAACGAAACGACTGGTTGCTTTGAGCATGTGGTCGGCAAAGTCCGCTGCTTTATATTTCAAGGGAAATCTGCCGTTTGGAACTTGGTAGTCCAAGTCAAATAAAGTACGGCAGATGTAATTTGAATCTTGCAGACTATCACTCTGTATTACTGCTGAATTATTCATGCATATCTCGTACAGTTTTTGAAGTATATTTAGTAAATATTATCGAGATCGAGAAAAATAAATGAGATTTTTGTGTGTTATTTGAATGGAATACTTTAATTAAAACATTTTAAGAATGTTGTAAACTTTTAAATGGTTTTTTCACAAACTATGGTAGTGTCTAACAAATTATTATTATAAATACATTTTATTTTAAGTAATATTGTTTTCAATGACATTCAAAACAATTTTTCTTGTACTTTATTTACCTTTTCTTATACAAAATAATTCCCCATATTATCTATAACTTTCTGCCACCTTTCTTTTAAATCATCCATGCCCTTCTTGTAAAACTCTGCAAGTTTTGACTGAAAATAGTCTGAAAGGGCTGTATTTACCTCTTCTAAGAAATTGAAATTTTGATCTCATAGAAAATGTTCTATAGAACGAAATAAGTAAAAATCAGATGGTGCGAATGGAGGATGCAACAGGGTTACCCATCCAAGATCCTGAATTTTTTCACACGTCAATTTCGCAACATGAGGTCGCGCGTGAATGCGCGTGGGACCCAAAAACCTTCTTTTTAAATCTTTTCCAACTTCTTTAGGATCCTCTGAGTACTAGACCAGGATGTACCGACCTTTTCCGATAATTTTTCAATGGTTAGCATCGAGTCGCCTCCGATTGCAGAATTCACGGCTGCTTCATCCGCCTGGGACGGGTCGTCCACTTCAAGGCTCGTTTTCCAAACAAATCGGCAGATTTAAATTTCTTGAAACTTCGTTGGCATTTCCTGACATCCAATATGTCACTGTAAATCTCGCAAATATCCTTCGTAGCCTCTGTCACTTTCTTTTTCAAATGATATTGAAAAAGTGTACAGCTCCGCAGATATTGTTCCGACGAACACGTCTCTCCCATTGTCGTCAGAGAGATAAAGAAACCGTTTTGTTTTGTCTAAAGTCCACGAGCAGGTAGCCGCTACACACGAGGAACTTATTACACGCCTTACTGCCTAACTAGCACTATAGTATCCTTACTGCCTAACAGACTGAAGGAGACTATTTTAAACAGAATTTCCAGATCTCTTATTGACGATTGCCTGGGAAGAGTTACCTTCCCAAGCGGTTAATTTAATGTTAGAAATTCGTTAGATCTAGAAAACGTCATTTTCTGACATTTTCCAACATTAAGCTGGAGACGATTGGTAGATGCCCATTCAAGTCATCTGCAAAGAGTAGGAAATAACAAGAAAGGACACGTTTTATGTCGTTTATAATGCTCCCAGATTGGAACCCTGTGGGATTCCCGAAGTTGTATCATAGATACATCACGTTAGAAAATTATATATCACTCATTATTTCTCTCCTTTAAATAAGGAAAAAAATCCTAATCGTAATTGAGCGAGAATCTAAAACTAACTAATTTATAAAAAAAGTCTAGGGTGGTTGACTTTATCAAACGCCTTTTCAATAATCAGATAATGTTGACTTAAAACCTCTTACCTAGTGAATTAGACACATAGTTTGAAAAGCTAAGCAGACTAGTGACTGTTGAGCTACTTTCTTCGTGATGAAATACACTACTATGTAGAATCATCACGAAGAGCTTGGCAGGTCCAAATGAAACAGCCACTGGTCTATGATAACCAACATCTTTTACCATTTTTAAAAATAGGAGTGACGTTAAACAAATCGACATTGATTAAATTTTGCATTTTGTATATAAAATAAATTTTATTTTATTATTTAAGGTGACTACTTCATTAGTTATCAGTAGTTAAACATTCCTATTGTATCTTGTCAAGGTCAAAAATCTTAGTAAAGTATTACCAGCTTATATACGATTGTTGCTTTGAGTTAATCTTTTTTTATAACTCTTTAATACTTAAAAACGAGGATTCTCAATTGGATACCTTGAGAATAGTTTTAGTTTAGCTGTTATTATAATATTTTTATTTATTGTAAATTATTCGTATCGATAATTTATAATACATTTTAGATCTATGCTTAATTTAGATGTAATAAACACCGTTTCTGTATAAATAAGTCAATCAATTATACGAATATATCTTCGCATTCATGTATCGCTTCCCTCTCAACTCTATTGACAAAACATTAAGCAAACTACACATCGATGACTCCAATTCAATTAGCGACAGGAAGACGGATCTGAAACTAACAGATTGCGTCCCCGTCTTCCGCAACCACACAATGTTAAAGTTCGAATGCAGAATCGCGGCGGTTATTTACGTAAAGTTTAGCGCCAAGATTGCATCGCCGGGGGGTTGACATTGCGCAAACTTCGAACCCCCTGCCGAATTGAATAATACAATTAAATAAAATTATTGCGTCAATTATTCGCCTGTTGTAGCGCCGAGATCATCCATAGTCGTTGATCCGACACGGTTTGCGTGCAGAACAGTTTGGAGTGTTTGAGTATGCGAGCTTAACGCCACGGTTAAGCCACATTTAAGCTTATTTAGGAAGTTGTCGTAATTTATGCATGAATAAATAACAAACATTGTGGGGGGCCCCCGTATCAAGTTGTGCATGCTTGCTGCTAGGTAGTTGGTTAACTAAAGTTAAGCAACGTTGGGCGCAATTAGTACTTGGTTGAATCATTGCCTGAAAGCATCTGGCGTGACACGTTTTATTATTATATATTTTTTTGAATTAATCATGGGATTAGCAATCGTACGACGATATCCTGGGTTAACGCGATCGAAATTGATGACGCTTTCGGCTGTCAGATTGATGTATGGGGGGAGGAAGAAGTCGGTTTATTTGCCTCTCGCCGCGATGATGATGATGCGGTTAGAAGGAATTCCATTTCGGAGATTATTTCTGTCGTAAACGTTGTTTTTAATGATACGACAAGTCGTTTGAGTGATGCATGTCGTTTGCGGTGACATCCACGCGGATTGGGCGAGACACTTCTTCTCAAAATGGATACTCGGCCCCCCCTCGGGATAAAAACTGATATTATGACAAGACGCATTAGGTATGCCGTGAAACATTCACATTTTTATATTAATCGACCATCAGATTGTGGGCTCGAAAATAAGTGGCGTTTCGAATGTTTTTAAGCCGGAAACGGATGAAGGTTTTATGTACTTAGCTACAAGCTGATGTAGTAAATTATGAATGAATTCAATTAAACATTCATTTAAATGATACTCATTCAAAAAAATATTATTTTATTCTTAAACATTAATTTAGTATTGAAGCAATATTTATCAAATGCATATATCATACTTAATATATTTTACACAAAAGAGCAGTATGTCAGGTGAGTACGGAAACCTCATAATGATGCTGCTATTATGAAAAGAATCATTTAATTATATTTTCCACGTAAAATCCAATCGACAGCTAACAAATAAGTGAGCATATTATATGTCTACTAATGGCAAGATACGTCAGGAACACTTGTATCAATACAATTACAAAACAATGGATTAATTTACAAAGCTCTCGAAATTAAAAAAATCTGAATCGAGTATCTCAGATACCTCGATCATTTTAAGTCAAGATATTGACAAATTCTTTGTCAGTATCTTTAATTTTTAATAAATCAACATGATGCGTAAATGACAAAGCTCTCGCAGCACGTGTCATTCGTACGTTTCACTCGCATTCGGCACATTGTACCGGATGCGAGCGAGAAAAAACATCGCGCGCGGGATAACGGCAGGGAATATCGTCGTGTTTATTTATTTTCACAATTGCATACATTAAAGGACAATAATTATATATATAATATTTATTCATTAGACTTTTTTAGACAAATGCCAAAAATTTGTGATGTGTAGGATTTATTTATACATATAGATATTAAAAAAAATCAAAAACTTTACTTTATTATTTTGGTTTAAATTAGGCTGTTTAAATGTTATCAAACTCACTAGTAGGAAATTCTTTTTATATAATGAGGAAATAATTAAAACCTAACATGAATATAGAACAGGATTTATTCTTTAAAATAAATTATTATTCGCAAAGAAAATAATTGAAAATTACTGTTATTGACCTTTATATCAGCTTAATAATGAATAGAATATAAATGATCATAATATAGATGATTAGTTATATACAAAATCCTAATTTTATTAAGGATATTCATTAATTTTGGCATAATAATCGTTTGCTTATCTCGATCTGCCATACTATATACCAGAATAACTCAAACCCGGAGTCTATTAACTTGTATTTTTTGCCTAATTTAAATATTGATTCAAATGATCTGTATAGTTATTATTATTTCTAAATAATTATTTATTATTCTAATTAATGAGACAAATTATTAAACCGCATCGAATCTGGCGTAAGCGTATTTTAGTCGATGCTAAATATTTTCGTTCCGGCGCTTGAAAAAGACTTTCTACATATTTTTTTTAATATCTTCCTCTGTCGTTAAAATTGTCACTCATCCCATTTTCTTTTTCTTATGTTATCTTCCTGTCATTCTGTAAATAGTTCATGACATTGGTACACATGTATTTGTTGCGCGATTCATCATCTCCGTAACGAATTTATTTTTTAATTAAAAAGTCATTCCTCGGACGATTCGAAGAACTCGCTAATGCGAATGTGTATAATTTGCATTTCAATTTGTACACACAGGATTTTTCATTAAATTTATTTATGACTTGGCGATGCTTGAAAGCTTGTTAGTGATACAGTATTTTTGTAAAGTAAAAAGATTAAATTGAATGGATGTGTGTTTCGAGTTGATTCAGCATCAGAAAACTAACTTTTTACTCTGATCCTCTCATCCATATACTGCACTTCATCACGGTGTTTTCAAAAGAGAAATCTTACAATCCCCCATGATCCTGGCCGGCCAGCGAGATATCTAAAATTCTAAGCCCAGATTAGGGAATAGACATTTCGCCCTCTGTAGGTGTTTCTGTCGCCGACCGAAGACTAAGTCCATCATCGTCCACCCCGCCCTCCTATCCGGCCATCCACTGCCAAAGCCGAGATTAAGAAGGTGCCGGTTCGTATTCACGGCCAAGAAGGGGTAGCCCTCGCCAGGATATAACGAGGGTTGTCGCAATAAAGAGATCCTCGCCTTATGTGCGAACCCCCGGCCATCGACGC
This sequence comes from Philopotamus ludificatus, assembly GCA_022495035.1. NCBI lineage: Eukaryota > Metazoa > Arthropoda > Insecta > Trichoptera > Philopotamidae > Philopotamus > Philopotamus ludificatus. The sequence continues at coordinate 1,268 of JAGXCT010036595.1, read as the reverse complement.
TTTATCAACGACGACGAATTTTCTTAAAGCCGCACCGGAAAATATGTCCAATTTCAAATAATTCTTACAACTTTCATGAAAAAAATACGATTTATTATCTTGATATTTACAAAAATTGTTTACAATATCTTATGAAATTCAGTTGCTTTCAATATAACCGATACCCATTACACGCCCCGACACTCTATTTATCCGCACGGCATTGAATCGACACAGAAATCAAATATTAACCCAAGACATGTCTATTTGCGGCCCACCACAAACAGTCCAATATCGCACCGTTACAACGGTTCGGTCCTGTTGTCTCGGGGATATCGAAAACGATTATGCCGAAACGTGACCCAGTACGAGCCAGTGTGCATATGTCAAGTGTGCCTTGTATTTAACCCCATCGATTTACTGGTATAGCCCGCAAGTTTGCCCAAGTCGGGGCCCTGTCTATTATACCTCATTCCGGGAATACCGCAGGGCTTCCGGTAGTCCCAGAGCTTACCGTGGGGCTCTGCGGACGGGCCGTGGCCGCCCCTCTCCTGCCTCCGCAACAAAACTATTCAATACAACGTGATTAGACCGAATCGATGGTCGGTATCAAAATTTTGCCGGGATTCCTTCACGCCTTGGGTCTTCGAGGGATTCGGGGGTCGGGGGACCTGGGTGAAACAATGATTCATCTCTGTGATGGCGCGGATGCCGAATGGTATTGTTGCCGAGGGTGTAAATGGAATGGGATAGGGTATCGAGTGGCGGAACTTTTTTAATTTGGATATTTTTAATGGATCTTGGGTGCTGGGGTTGTAAGTGGGGACCAATGCAAATATTTATCAAGAACTTCTAAAATTTTCGATAATTCTATTTCTGAGAAGAGAAGAAATTGATTACCAGATTTTTTGGGGCTAATAAATAATTTGATATAATATAAAAATTAAAAAAAAAATTCCCGCTGTGTAGATTGTATATATATATCTATATATGAGTTAAAAATACGAGTAATTTTTGCACTAGTTTTAAAAGTGTAATAAAAAATGTCGAGTGAAAATTTGTATTATTTTTTTGCCAATCACTTTTAAACAACCATTATTCAATTTATTCTAAGTTTATAAGTTTGAGAAAAAAGTCCTTAAAATAGAAACAATTCTAACTCGAATTCGGCAAATATTCTTATTTTTTTTAATGGCAAATCTGCAACCGTCAGAGATGTATACAGAGATGACTGTGTTGCTGAACTAAGATTCAGCATTTAACCCTTTCAATGCGGCGGGTCTAAACAC
>JAGXCT010036594.1:107494-145593 GCA_022495035.1 Philopotamus ludificatus | reverse complement strand
GGCGATGTTCAATAGGAAGGACATCATACTGCTTCATGATAATGCTGGGGCACATAGAGCTAGCCTGGGAAATTCTGTAGTAGTAGAAATCAGACAAGTAAAAAGTAGATATCAGACAAGCACTGGTTCAATTATTCGCCTCTAGGTATAAGGGATTTTTTTTCAAAATGGGATATACAAATTACTATCACGCTGGCAAGAAGTCCTAAATAATGATGGAAATTATATCATTCAATAAAGTTTAATTGTCTCATTGGTGAGTCGCATATGACCCGAATCGCATTATGCGGACGTTTTAGTGATGATTTCTAAATTATCGCAATTTATGTGAATTCGATTTAAATTTAATTAAAAAATCGACACCATATGGCCAAGAAAATCGAACGCGTACGTTTCATATGAAGTTAGAAAAAAAATAAAATAAGGGCGTATTGAGTCGGCAAGAGAAGAAGCTGGCAATTTCTTTTGATTCCATCTCAATTTGATTCCCATGCCCCCTTTTCTGCCATAATAACCCTGCACATTTCGCGTGCTCCCCCATTTATTCGAAAATAAATTCCGGGAACGAATCCTTGGAAAAATTCGGGGCCGTATCGATGTCTCATTTCTTGTTTCCATCGCGGCATATTAGTATTTTTCGGTAATCGATGACTCGCATTGGCAATTGGGCTATGCGGCATTCGAGTCGCGTGCCGAATTATGTATGTGAGATATGAAAAGATCGCGTCTGCGTACAACAGCGTAGGCACGTACAGGAATGCGGTAACATCCGTAACAGAGGTAAATTTAAAACGTCCAAGAATAAGGACTGAGACCTCAATCATGCCGATCATTCGAGCAAAGAATCATTTGGAACGTTCAAAGGAAGTGTATAATTCGGAGCCGTGATTGCCGGTTGTTACGGTCCATTGTCTAGAGTGGGAGCAGTCATAAATCCCGGAGGTATATATTCGGTGCCATCGCTTCTATAACAATATTATAATGGGGAATATTCCGTTTTGCATATTTGCAGCAGAGAGCGTTGTCTGCGCCCTCAACGATTAAAGACATTTACGACAGAATGTTTGCTTCAGAATTATTCCCTCGCTTGCAATTCTCCCATTAGCAATACTACGTGCGCCGAGATGCTTTGCTGTACTGCGAAAATTTTCCGAAACGATCTCTCTCCACCACAGCGAATTAATACAATTGTTTAAAATTTATGGCGAATTAATAGCGAAAAGTTTGGCGGACGATTCGCGCTTGCGGTCGAAACAAAATTAACAAAAAGCCACCCGGACCGCTGATGAACCCAACGGTTACCCACAATAATGACATTTTATACTGATATAACCTAATGGACTGCGGCTAAGTGCAGTGCAATGTAAATAAAAACACCGTAATCATTGCTGGTCCACCACTTTTTCGGAGTTTTTTCAATAATTATCATTATATAGAAGAGCGTCTGAAATAAGTAATACGCGACAACGGAAATGTTAGCATTTTTTGTTGCGTTTTTACGTCTTAAATAAATGTTTGAATGGATCAAAAAGTACGAGGCAACCTACCGAATCAGGGGCATTCGAATAGTAATACACATTTATATTTACAAAGCAATATCGTGCGTCACATTAAACAAAATATACATAATTATATAAAATGTCAGATGCCACTTTAGTATGCGGTCTACTGTAACGGTCTACTTTAGTATGCGGTCTACCATTAATTTATTCATTTGTTTTGTAATGATCCCAAACACCTGCACCCTTGCAGATGCACATATTTTTGTCTGAAAATATATCATATATTTAATTTTTAATTGATTTTAAGTAATTTCGACAAGTATTACATCATCATTTATTGTAATAAACGGTATTTGGCTTTAAAAATAGATTTAATATCATAAATTGTGTGCATTGTTCGGGTTTATTAATAATACAGACAACTGAGGTGACCTTAAAATATTTTACATCATTTCGCCATTAATTAATCCATCAACGCGAAAAAACAAAAAAAAGAAAGGAAATAACAACACTAGACCCACTTCTCTCACGTCCTTCACTATTCAAATCATTCATTTGAAATAATATTGCTAAATATATTAAAGCCAAACTAACCCAGTAGTGGCAAATTTTTTTAAAATTAGAAGGTCGAGAGTAAATGTTTGACGATAAAGAAAAGACGTTGCTTAATTACTTTGTATGCAAGATATTTCGAAAATTATAATTAATTATTAGAATAATAATTTAAATCTGAGATTATTTTCTTAAAAAAATGTATTTAAAACATATTTATGGGTATTCGTTCCTTTTAAATTTTCAGCACATATTTTTTTGCTAGGCATGCATAAATAGAAGCTTTTATTTTTGAAAACCAAAATTTAATAAATATTTATTTGTTGAACTTATAGAAATATAATATATTTTTACTTGATTTTGAAAAACAGTCATGGCAATTAAACAACGGTCGAATCAAGTCGGTTTTTCTCATTCAAAATGGTAAAATCCAGTACCCGGTGTTCCAATATTGGAACATTTTGTTTTTTTCTCACCACTCCAATATCCATTGGCAATTATAAATTAAAATTCTATCAGTAGATATCTGACAAGCATGAGAAGCGTCTGGTGCAATAATTTTTAAAATTTTAAGATGTGGGAGTGACTAGTGATTTTTCTAAATCATAATTTACATCCATCAATAAATGTCATTTGCCAAATAAGTTTAATCAACCTTATAAGTCATTTTATCCGTCACAGTGGTTCTAAAACAACCACGTTGTCCGAAGGGGGTAACTCAGAAACCCCAAGCATTTCATGAATTCTTCATTAATAACTTGACATTTATTTAATAATTGATTATTCTAAGAATAAAAATAGTTATTTATAATATGCTTTATAATTTGGTTGATATTTTGGATTTTTTAAATGACGCGTAAATGACAACTCCCTCGGCGATGTCTCGCCACGGACTGAGCTCTCGTAACACGTGTCACTCGAATTTTGCACATCGTACCGGATGCGAACGAAAAAAAACATCGTGGCAACAGCAACGTATATCGTTCTTTTTATTTTTTTTCGCAATAGCAGATAATAAAGGAAAACGATTATTTATAATATTTATTATTTAAGGATTAAACCTATTAAGATTATTGAGTAGAATATTTATTTAAATACAATAGTTGGGTATTGTGCAGATGCAGATGGAGACACTATTTCGTCAAACTAACAACAACACAATGTTGTTAACTATTTTTTATACACAAAACAATTCTGACCCTATACTTAATGTAAGAAAAAATTATTAATCTGCTCTCTGGGGGGTTTATTACATTTCAATTATTTTTAAAAATATAATTAAAAGAGGCTTTTATGAATAATAATTATTAATAAAATCTATAAGATGCCTAATTATTTATTATACAACTAATTCGTTTAAACCGCCCAACCCCACATTGAAACCGATACTTTCGGTTTCAGAAGATCGCCCTGATATTAATAATTAATTTATATATTGGATTATCTTTTTAATAATCAATTTGAGAGGTTGGATTAATTCAACTAATACATCTCTTGGTAATAAGTTTGTTTAGACAGACAAATTATGACCGTAATATAACCGACGAACAATAAAATCTGGACCACACCTATACCCAATCGGAGGCGACCGAGCAATAAAACGATCTTTACACCTCAGTATCCGATTCCTTGGTAAACCCATCACTACCCACAGAGATTAGGGACCAGTTTCAACAAAATTATGATTACCACCCATTAATAGTGGAGCACTGAGCTCGGTACACACGGATAGGCGTGTGGGCCTCGTTTGGTCCAGACAAACGTATCTCAGTACTACTGGCGGGCTGTCCCCGACGTTAATACTCTCTACCCCACACGAGCGACCCACGTCTATTCTGGGTGGTCTATAATTTTTCATTGACCACCCAGGTGAATAGGTGGAATCCTTTGGCTACACCTCACGATAAAATAATTATTTGTAACGAAGCGCTCTTGTACGGTTTGTGGGGTCCGGTGTCGCTTTTGTTGGGCCCGAGTTAAACGGCGGAGATCGAAGGACCCACACCGCGACAACTATTAAACGATTCCTTTGGGTTTTACAATTTCATTAGGCGTGTTATCTGGCACCTCCATCGGGCTCGATAAAGGAAATTGGACTATAAACATTTGGAGGAACGTAGAACGTATAACAAATATTTACCGGTGAAAATATAATACAATCACGAGGTAAATATATGAACGCGCATCGTTTGTTTGACATAAACACAGTACGAAGAAATCATAAAACAATTTTAATACATTTTTCAGAGAATTACAATGTAAAATATTCGTCCCTGTATATACGCGGGAATTTATTCCGAGGAAAGTGTGACATAAGATGTGTAAATCGAAGAGTAACGTCTATAAAAATAAACATAATATAATTTATACGAACATAAAATATATAAGAATTATTAATGCATAATTTAGAATATTAAAAAAACATTAAAATCAAATGAAAATATATAAATCCGGTTATTTTAATGTTTTTGTATCAAAATTTTATGGTTTCCCATTCGGGTGATATTAAGTTTAATTAGTTCGAAGCTATGTAAATCGAAACGTTATAAACTGGACGTATTTCATCGAAAATTATCGAATATTGTATATTTTTTAACAAAATAAATATGATTATCAGTGTTTAAATATGTTATTAGAGAAAACTATAAATAAACTTTTCATTCCATATCAATGTAAGTAAATAAGATTCTTATAAAATTTCCAAGAAGATAACAAACATTCGGATGTGAGGTCATGTCTATTGGGACTAAATATTGTTATCATATTATAAAATCTATGAAAATATCTTTTTCTATCCTCGTGGGCACCAGTAATGTTTCTGTATTTAGTCAGAAAACACTAGTTTTGCATTATATTAATTAGATGAGATTTGGAGGTTGTCATTATAGTTATGAATGACATGGGCAAGGATGAAAAAATACAAGATACGTGTCTAAAATCACCAGAGACGATTTAAATATTTTTTATTGTAAAATTAATGCTCATGTAGTGAAATTGCCTGAATTTTGAAACTTGATATCTGATTAATATATACGAAAATAATAAAATCAGATCTTAAGAAAAAATATCAAAATGATCAAAAATCATATGTTTTTTTTACAAAAGAACGACATTATGATTTTATCTACTAACTGCACATCGATACTTGTAAATTAATAAATACATACATATGTACGGTACACTTTCGATTTCGAATATTTAATTATTTAAATATATAATAAAAAACAATTAAAAAATATATAAAGATTTCAAAAAGGCGAATCTACATCGAAGCTTTCTGAAATTAATTGAGTTGATATCGAAACAGTTCGCGAACGCACCTGGAACTCGCAAAAGCTTTCAGTGATGAAAAAAACTAATAAAAAGACTATTTAAAGAGACATAATGGATAGAAAGTGCATTGTATTTGGTTAATTAAAATATGGTTTGCGGAATGAGAGACTATTGGAAAAGTGAGTGGTTGTTACAGAAGCCATTGCTGTTATTAGATAAGTCTCCTCATCAAAATGAGAACATATTGAAATATACTCTCATTTTGTTCCTTGTTTAATTCAACCTATTGATCAAGTGATTATATATTTAATGAACTTACATTACCATATACTAGCCTTCTTGAAACCTGGTACATAAATAAAGTCAGTATCACGATAGTTTTAGAAATATTTTTTTGAAACGAACTTGAAATATTTAAATAATGTGAGCTAATCTATAAAGAAATTGTTGAGTGGTTAAAATGAGGTTAATGTATTCTAGATATACAACGTTTAAGCAATGTGTATATTATTTCTGATCTCAATCAAGAGAGAAACAGAATTGGAATGCAAGAAGTAGAAATTATCAATCGTGTTAGTCACAGCTCAATACTGACTACCTAACACTTTATTGGAATACATCGACCTGACTCGTATACGAAGAGTCTAGTTAACCTCGAGGACAGCCATCGTAGTCCTGGCCACAGGATTGAGACTCGTCTCTTCTGGTGATTGGCAGGTGGATAGAAAAAGCCCAGGACCGGTAGAGGTCGGGTATTGCTCTTCAGGTGGCAAGGCTCACTTCGGGTTAGAAGGCCATTTGAATAATAATAATAATGGGGAATCAAATACATATATGTATAATACCTGTTAAGAACAAAATTCTTGGAAGCAAATCAAAATCACTAATTTTCCTAATAAATATTTACAATATTAACACCCAAGGACCCGGTCCCGCGTTGGTGCGGAAATTTTCGTAAACGGTAAACACCCGCTCCCGCACTAACGCCTGTACTTACGAATTTAAGTTTTTGTTTATCCATTCAACAAAATAACTTTTTTGGAATATTTATGTGGCACAACCCGTCACATCCTTTATTACAAAGTTAAAATTACCTACATACTACATAAAGATATCTATTTGTTTTTTATCGTCTAAAATACAATAAATCATCATTTTCACAGCCCGAAAATTTTATTTCTTATCTAAATTTTCAAATAATCTAATATAAGTATACTATACGTATAATAATTCACTTTTGGCCAAATTACTTCCAAAAGAAAAAAAGTTATTAGCATTTTTTACAGAACCGCGCAAAATAGCAAGATCGATAAAAAGATGCGGGTTTAGGTGTAAGTTTCGCCTGAAAACAGCGGGTGCTTGAGTGTTAAGATAATGGTCTGGTTTAGAAATGTATTTACGAAAATATAATTGGTTTATCAAGTAATTGTGATTATCCGGCTTCTTCTCATCATTAGATCGGATAATAAAATATACAGTGTGAAAATAGATAAATGACGATTTTTTTAGTGCTAAAAATATGACACTCAAAACCACGATTTTTAAATTTAGCAGATTTATAACTTCAAACACCATTAATTACGAATTTAATGATATCGAATAGTATGATTTAAGATGCAGAATTATATCGTACGTTAATATTTCGATGCTAATAACTATCTCTTAAATTATTTTAATAATCATTAACACCAAAACTAATAAATTAAGTCTAAAACACTAGAAATATTGCATTTATGAGCGTAAGAAATGCAATGCATTCGAATTTTATACAAACACAGCTGCTTTTTTAAGAATTTATATATTTCTACTACCATTTTTTATTCATTGTCTAAATTATTTACATAAGAAATGTCGTATTAAAGAATAAGCTCCTTTATAAAAAATATATATATTTTTTACGTAATCTTCTAATAAAAAATGCAAAAAAACGTTAAACCAATGTTGCTTGAAAGATTATCGTAAACGCGTGCAATATTAAATAAATAAATAAGGCACTGGACTGTGGAAGATTATAAACGTTTATCTTAGACGAATCAAAATATTATTAAATGGATAGTTACGGTCTCAACACAACACATTCCTGACTGCCTATGATTTTTTGTATGGCATTTTCGACAGTGCCATGAATGCCATATGTTGAGGAACGAACAAAGTTCAAATACGATATACTCTTCAATTAATCTCAAAATAATTCTACTCACAGATGCTGGTAATTCATAAAATTATCAATCTTTAAGAAATTATCTAACATCAGAATTAAATACTATTATAATTTGAGGCCATATATAGAAATAAATACGCGATTTAACCGCACATTACTATTGATTAAGTATTATATAATGGTTTAAATAAAATAATATTGCTGAAATTTACCTTATTAAAAGCGCCGGGTATTCCAAGCATCTGAAACAAAAAAATATTTTCATAGCATCATTATTCATACTAGGTCATTTTATTAGCATATACACACACAAAAAGTACATTTTAATTGTTTAAAAGATCTTCATGTTTGATACAAAACATGAAATCCATGTTTTTTCCCAAAAAGGGCTTAATAATTGCTGGAATAAATTAATTTCGGTATTTGAGCGCAATCTTTTGATCAATTTTGACCACCAAATATTTTCACCACTCGGACACAATACGATTTGAAAAGCGATTAGAGTACCTAACCATTCGAAAATTATGCCTTGTAATGCAGCAATAATTTGGTCGTGTATTTATAAAGCTGTGCCCACAATAAACGCGGTTATAATTAAGCTTTTTTATAGAGAATATAATATAAGCGGAGATTTTTTATAGTGGGCCTTGTAATAAAAATGTCCAAGTGGTATACCTGCCCAATATAGAACACCATAATAGACACATCATCCTTGTATTATTATTATTCATAGGCTAAATTACTACGAGGCGGAAGGTAGGCCTCCCCAGCGTGATCTCGCTTCTACCTGTGGAGCTTGTACCTGGTGCCTGCTTGTTGAGATTTCATCTAGTAGTACAATGGGACCGGGAATGATGATGTAAAATATTATATAATGCCGGTGTTACACGCGGTAATGGAATAATAGGCCGCAATGATCACGAACAATAATTTGTAAACGTAATTATGAAGAATAAAAAATGCAATTGAATGCCCAATTCCCAATTTGAATTTCAAGAAATTATTCATGAAATTAATGTAATATATAAAAACGGTTTTAATTAAAATTCTATATATATAATCGCATTTGTAATGTAATTAGATATGGATTGTTATGCCGCACATTCTTGTCACACACGTCTTCTTCGCAAGTCTTCTGATGTAAGACGATTGTGTAATGCCGGCTTAACAATGGCGTCTGGGCGAGTCCCTCAGTTTACCTGCCGAAGGAGGAGCAGGTGTTTGGGTTAATTAAGTTTTCAAAGGCACCTTTGCCAGGATTGCGTGAAGGGTTCCCAAAGCAACCCCCATATTATTTCGGTACCCCGTGAATAGGGATAGTCAACAGTTTTACATGGCATTAACCATGGGACGGTGTCTATTTGTTGACCGGGCTGAATAATAACCGAAAGCATTGACGTCAAACTACCTACGCGAACATCTAACAACTAATTAACTAAATTTATTAATTAGAATAAACTAATTTTCACTTTCTAATATTATCATAAAAATTTTATACCTAATAGATATCATCTCAATGCTTAACATTGATGAATTCTTCATCAAGATATTATTTTAAATAGATTTTTCCAGGAATAGAAATAGTTATTCATGAAATGTTTCATGATTTTGTGGATATTTTGGATTTTTTAACTAATCAATATGACCCGTAATGTCATATTGTAAAGATTTATCGCCTTAGATCGATCACAGTACGTGTCACTCGCAATTAGCATATCGTGCTGGATGCGGGCGAGAAAAAACATTGCGCCCGAAGCAACAAAAACGAATATTGTTGTTTTTTTCGCAATTGCAGACAATAAAGGGCAATGATTATTAATAATATTTAATTTTTAGACTTTTTTTTAAAAAAATACAAAAAGTTTGTGACATGTAGGATTTATATTAGGAGTTATTTGAGAAACTTAAGATACCCAATAGGCACGGCTGGGTAAGCTGATCCGTCACGGCGGCTCGAAAACAACCGCGTCTTCCGAAGGGGGTCGTCTATTTATAATAAAAAATAAACACCAAGCATTTTAAGTCATTTTTTTTATAAAATGGGTTATTCTTAATATTGCCGCCGATAAATACAATGCCCCCCCCCTCCTACTACTATCGGGAATATATATAGAGACCCCGGCGGATGTTTGACGGATGAGTCACTTGCGGCCTTAAGCCGAACCGGAAGAAAGGTGATCCATTCACCAGTTGTAATTCAAAATGTAATGAGTCGGATTGGTAATAAAAATGGCGGTTTTCGTATTCCTTCTTTAATCCATTCGAATCCGTAAAGTCCACACTTCAGCTTCATAATTTGGTCAATGTTTTGGATTTATTAACTAATTGATATGACGTTTAAATATCACGCTTTCCGCGATTTCACAAGTACTTGGCACATCGTGCCGGATGCGAGCGAGATTATGGTTTTTATTTATTTTTTTCGCTATTGCGGTAATAAAGGTCAATGATTGTTAATATAATTTATTTTTTAGACTTTTTTAGACATGTACAAGTCAAGTTAAAATTGAGATCCCAAGTGAAATAACATCTTTTGTATTAATATAAGTGAAAAATCATAGAGAACAACAATAAAGTAATCATTAATTATGGCTCCCAATGTCAAGATACGTCAAAGACAATTGTATCAACGCAATTAAAAAATCATGTATATTTTATTCAAACTAATATTCTCATTAATTATAAAAAAAAACATTTTTTATTTTTATTTAATTAAAAATGTATTGGCACGAAAACCATCAGCATCGCGCCGATGTCTCCCCTGTCCAAAAAGCACCAATATTTTTACGAAATAACTTCATTTCACATTCTTTGGGATAAACATTTTAAGGGCATTAGGTCGAATTGGTGTGTGCCGCCCATTTCGATCCGGAATCCTTTTTTTTTATCCAATTTTCTTTTTAAGATGCTGGCCTAAAAAAGGGTCCCATGCCAAGAAGAATAAATTATGTTGTACCCGCAAGATGATGTTTCAATTCGAGATACGAAAACCTAGAGTGTATACAAACACTATATAGAAAAAATCCATTGTTATGGCGGTGTGATATTGTGCCACCAGATAACATGAAATATATATATATTTTTGACATCGTTGTGCAATGCATTTTTCAATAACACTCGTGTCTCGTTGATTTTGCAATACATTATTCTTGATCACGAATGCGGAGCAATTAAATTGATTGCATAATTCCAATAGTAAACCACAATGGGAATGCTAATGCACTTGCGACATCGCCTCGCATACATTCTATGGATGTTGATAATTGCGATTAATTAATCTTAGAATATTCACGATTAATTGTTTTATGAGCGGTGCATGGTTAAACTTTGAAATTTATTTTTTCACGATGTGATTTGCGGTATCGAAGCACAAAAGCCTTATTGCATGACGCAGAGTGGTCGCTACGTGCAGACATTCCAATGGGATCATCCAAATGGAATGTCAGTTCGTTTTACGAGGTTCTCAGAACTCTGAAACCCGTGTAATAAAATCAAATATTTCAATAAAAAATAGCAACCTCATATTCGCCATTAATCTTTTCTTGACAATTTAATACCCAGCGCCAAAATTTTACAAAGAAAGATTATTTCAAAATAAATGCATGTATCCTTCGCAAATACCAACGCTAGCTAAAAAATATTAAATTAAAAAAGAAACAATCCTCATTGGAAATACAGAAATTATTAGAAAAGCTTGGACATTTATATGTGGATGTAGGATACGGTAGAAAAAAATAGAAGAATTAAAAACCGACCGCATACAGGAAATCGAGACATTTCTTTTGTGATCAGGAACAAAAACAAGTTTCTTATGTTAACACAAAGAATAAAATAATCGTTAACTCTAATATATGCAATAAAACAAATAAAGCTGAGTAATTAGTAAGATTTTAAATATTAACAGACGAATGTTATTATGCATAACAGAAAAAATATGAGTGATACGCCCTGAAGAAAAATCCTTTTGGTAGAATCTCTACTTTCATTAATTTTATTTACATAAAAAAGATTATTTATTGGTAAAATGAATAAGATACATCTATAGGGTTTAATCTGATATCCTATTCAATAAAAGATTTTTTTTAAATAAATAAATAGAAAAAAAGTGATTAAATTTTTTTGCTAAAAAATCTTATGGGCCAATACGTCTGGTCCACAGAGTGGAAAAGGTTAAGAAGCAAGGACTACCATTAGAGACCCAAATATTCCCCAATTCAAGAAACCTAAACATAGAACATCTATCAACAGCCGTGCCGATTTTTTCGAATAACTCTTTTAATGTAGATCCTACATGTCACAAACTTATAAATATTACAAATAATCAATGATATTTATTGTCAGTAATTGCGAAAATAAATAAAAACAACAGTATGCGATTCTATTCGCTCCTTACCGGATGCGAGAGAGAAAAAACATCGCGCATGTGCAAATGCGAGTGAAACCGCACACGTGTCTCAATGTGGGGCGAGCTCTGTGGCGCTTGCGGCGCAGTTGCAGCTGGCCATCGCCGCGTGCGCACGTTGTTTGCGCGTCGCATTAATTAGTAGAAAATTTCAAAATTTGGTCGATATTTTAGATTTTTATACTAATATATATTATGAATAAATATTTTTTTCTTTTACGTTAATATTAAATGGGCCTCTTAATTTAAAGATATTCTATGAGACATTAAAAATAGTTGACATAGAAAGATATTTTAATAGTACACAATTTACACGAAGTTCCTGCGCACTTCAACCGTGAATATACGAATCTATTTGTTATACATATGGCCCAAAAGTTACAACACTACTACTGCCAAGCAAAAAATTTAAAAATTCGGGCTGGGTCATTAATAAAATTTTAGTTGGATATTATGTATGTTATTGTAAGTAATATAAATAATGTGTAATGTGTAATTGGAAGAGGCCATGGTGACCATTTATGCAAGAAAATCCAAGGTAAAAAGTATTCGGCGGCTCCTGGATAACATTTCGTGTTCGATGTTTTTGCCGGCCATATGTGGCCACCATGGCGCTGTGCGAACTTTAAGTGCCGGCCACATGTGGCCACCATGGCGGTAAACGCGTTAAAGGATGTAATTTTCACAAATAAATAGAAATTATTTCCAAGAAGAGTGTTTTTTTAATATATGAAAGAATAAAAGAGAATTATTAAGAATTGAAAATGTTATTCCTTTTTAAAATGGTGTTGTGACCTTTGGGCAAACCTGTATTATTATTATAAAATATATATCTAGTAAATTATAATAATTTAATTAATTAATATTATTTTATTATACTTTTTACAAAGATAAGAGCATAATTTTCTAAATTATTGTTTTTTTTTAAATACAAACATTTAAAAAAATAGCCAATCGGCTCAACCGAAAACCGAAATTAACCGTTATTTTCCCCGGAACCGAACCGATAAATATTTTTCTACGCAAAAACCGTGCACGAACAAAATAAAAACAAACTGTCATATGAAATAGCCCGCGAAATTTAAAAACTCCGATATGTGTTAGTTGTAAGACACGATAAATTAAGCGGATGCGGTCAAATTTTTATAAATGCAAATGACCGCTTTATATGATTACATATTTGCAAAAGGCACGTTCGCAAATATTTATCGAGACGTCAGCGCAAAATAAACACAAGTCTCAAACACGCCATGTTATATTTCGCTAATTCACTTACACACTTGCGAATTTAAAATTAATATATATTAAAGCAACACGTCAGCGCAATTAGCCCATGACCCCCAGGTCATCGAAGCGTAAGATGTAGCGCAAAACTAATTGGCAATCAACAGAAAGGCGCATAACATTATATACATTTTTATATGTCCTTTTCAACACCTAAATGTTGAAAGAATGAAATAAAATAAATTCATTCGATATGCAAGGGGGGCGATTGTAACACGGCGACCACTAGATGTCAGTGATGTCAGCGAGTTGCTAGTGTGCGTTACAGTCGGCCCCCGAGTGCGGAGTGGGGAGCGCCTCGTGGTCGACGCGGTGTTGAACAGCGTAAGAAATTTTTAAGGTTATATATTGTTATTCAACGGTCGTTTATCGACATGAACGGTGCTTTAAAATGGCTTAGTCCTCGTTTTTTTTGATTAAAAAAATGACATCTCATGTAGTCTTACGGACTCTTTCGAGTACGAGTCAGTTCGCCGGTCATAACCTCAAAAGCCGAGCTGTCAACGCGCGGATTGCGACAACAACAATCGAACGATGTTAGGGCCGGTTCGTATTTGTTTTAAGATCTGATTGGGTGCTTACCTCAGGTAGCCAGCAATGTCATTTTTTTCGTTGTGGCGTTTTTATATTCAGTTTGTCTCCAACTCTCGTCGAGTAAAGAGGTAAATTATTTTATCATTTTGAGGTTTTATTTTTAGTCTACGGATTATATATATTTTTTATCCTCGCTAAAAATGCCAAGGCCATAAATTAAGGAGACCCATTTATATATTTTATGCTATTTTTATTTGAAAAGGGATTAAACCTAAAAGAAACTACAGAGGTCATCTCAAGAATTTATGGAGCCGTTTAAAAACTTCGAAAATACCATAGATGGTTTAAAAAAAATAAAAGTGGTGATAGAGAATTAAACGAGCCTTACAAAACTATAAATTAATTGTCAAAAGATATTGGCTGTCTCTGGTCAACAGTACAAATCCATTTGAAAAGAATCGGTAAAAAAAAAGGACAAGGAATTTGGGGACCGCACAAACTTTCGCTAACAGCGTTAGAACAAAGGATAACCATTTGTACATCGCTCTCGTCTAGGTATGAGACTGATCCGTTTCTGAGAAGAATTGTTAGTAGTGATGACTTTTTTTAAATCAATTACCAGTATCAACCCTTTGATCATTATTAACCTTGAAAAAGATAATTCTTTGTGTTTGGTGGGATGTTTTGGGCGTAATTCATTAAGAAATAATAAAACCTGAACAAAGAGTTACAGTCGAAGTTTATCGTGCTTAATTAGAAGGCTTGGAGACGAAACTATTAAAAAAAAACAGTTTTGGGAAATATCCAAAGATGTTAGAGTGCAACATAACAACGCAAGTATTTAGAAGTTCTACAGCCTTTACCTTATTTATCAGATATTGCACCATCAGATTTTTTAACATTGGCGAAAATTTTACTTGTAAATACATATGTAATTCATTTTCAACTTACAAAAAAAATTGAAGTTGTTAAAAATTTGAAGCTAAAGAAATATTAGTAAATAATGAAAATTTTACGAAAAGTACTAAATAGCCACATAATTTTAATATGTATTTATTGATGACTATTTTTTATTTTTCTAATGCTACTTTTATGTTTAATGAGGCGACAAACTATTATCCATATGACTAATGAGAAAACTTTTTCCATTTTTTTGTTTATAAAGTTTTAAGAAGTTGGTCACATAAATATTATTTGTAAGATTCCAATAATTTTAAATAATAAAAAAATGTATTTCGAAGTGTACTTTATTGCAGCGGAGTTGGCAACCCTGGATCCAGATGTGGTTTCTTCGGAGAAAACCCAAAAGGGACAATACGCCTCAGTACGTGATGGATGCAGCTTGCAAAGACGTGGTGATAGAGAACATAAGCATGTATTGCATCGCTAAAAAATATAATATAAACTACGTCACTCTGCTTCGATATGTCAGAAAAACGAAAACGGCGTTGGCGACAAATTCGGAAATGCCTACGGTAGAAAAGATCTATACCAAGAGGACTTATAAAGTGTTCACAAACGCCGAAGAAAGAACACTGGCTGAACACATTCGGAACGATAAAGAAATCAACTCAGTAGAAGCCAGACGCTTGGTGTACGATTGCGCTGTGTATTTGGATAAAAAATACCCTAAGATATGGAACGTTTTGCAAATGGCCGGAGTGGTTTGGTTAAAACGCTTTAAGATCCGATATCCCGGATTAAACATGAGGCCAGCTCCTCGGCGCAATCTGCAACAACTGAAACAAAAAGCTAATAAAATAAGGGCCAAACCATGCTCGGTGTGTGCATTTAATTTTAAAAAGTATAGAACAATGTGGGCAATGATGATGATGATTTCGTATGGCTTTTACTTTGCCATTCTTCGCATGCTCGTCGTTGTTGGAGTTTCCTCCTCCATTTCGGAGCACGCCAAGAACAACATTAGTTGGCTACGTAATCCAGGTGGTTGACCCACTAGCCTTACGGAGGGGCAGGCCCCTCTTTGGGCCGGCAGGCCAACATTGCACGCCTTAGCGATAGTCTAAAACAGCCACCAGGTGCGGCATTGTTTCCATCCGTACGAGTTTCCTCGTTGCCGCTACGGCCTAGGACCTAAGGACGGAGCGAGTTTGTAGGAAGCGGATATGTGATGGAAAACGGCTCAAGGAACTATCCCGGCATTTGCCTTTGGATGACTAGGGAGCCGGGTCAACCTAGCCCGAGATAGTCGCATGCAAGTGATAGACCCACGATCAATGTGCAAGTAATGCACCTGTCCGTGGACTAATTCAATGTGAATCGTGTTCACATAATCTTATATCCATTGAAAATTATATGCATTGTTTAAATCCCTCAGTTGCGATTAACTACATACTAAAATACATTATTACTATTTACAACCACTGACTTTAGGTTTTAGTAACCTAGATGTGCTATTTAGAACCCTAAGTTTTCGATTTTTATCGAATAACTCGTTTAATATAAATCCTACATGTCACAAGCTTTCTATATTTGTCTAAATAAGTCTAAAGAATAAATAGTACAAATAATCATTTTCCTTTATTCTCTGCAATTGCGAAAAAAACAATATTTACGGTCTCGATGAATTGCTAGGAGACCCCAAGCATTTAAAGTAAATAAAATTACAAAGCCAAAAGCAAATGAAAAGATGCAAAAATTCGCACTAATATTTGTTACAACATGCTTTGATTCTTTTTAAGCGTGAAAAGTAACACATTATGATATACATATTCTCTCTGTTATTCACCCACAATAAATAATATATTTATGTTTTAGTAAATACATTATGTAATAAATTATAATTAAATTTTATTGCTAATGTTTTTTTTTATTATTTTCCTAGCTTAACATTGTAATCGTTAAGTCTATATTTGGTAAACATGTAATTCGGTAAACATTACCAACACACCAAAAAAAAATTAAAGTTCTTGGAGATTTGAAGCAAAATCTAATACATATTTGATTTGAATGAAAATTTGACGAAAAGTACCAAATAGCATAATATTTATTGATGTCTAATTTGTATTTTTATAACGCAACTTTTAAGTTTAATGAGTCGACAAATTATTACCTAAATGACTAACGTAAAACTTTTTCGATTGTTTTATAAAGTTTTAAGAATTTGTTCACATAAATATTATTTGTAAAATTGTATTCCAATAATTTAGAATAATAAAAAAAATATACAAATATATTTTCAAGTGTCTTTTATTGCAGCGGAGTTGGCAACCCTAGACGTAACGCATCTGATTGTTTGGAGGATCCAGACGCATATTCGTCCGAGAAAAACCGAAAGAGGAAATACACCTCAGCACGTGATGGATGCAGCTTGCAAAGACGTGTTGTTAGAGAAAATGAGCAAGCATAGCACCTCTAAAAAATATAACATAAGTGAGGAAACTCTGTCTCGGTGTGTCAGAAAAAAAAAAAAACGAGGACGGCGTTGACGACAAATTCGGAGATGCCCACGGTAGTATCGACAGCTATCAAAGTGTTCACAGACGCCGAAGAAAGAACACTGGTTGAACACATTCGGAACGATGAAGAAATCAACTCAGTAGAAGTTAGACGCTTGGTGTACGATTGCGCTGTGTATTTGGAAAGAAAATACCCTGAGAAATGGAACGTTTTGCAAATGGCCGAAAAGGTTTGGTTAAGACGCTTTAAGATCCGATATCCCGGATTAAACATGAGGCCAGCTCCTCGGCGCAATCTGCAACAACTGAAACAAAAAGCTAATAAAATAAGGGCCAAACCATGCTCGGTGTGTGCATTTAATTTTAAAAAGTATAGAACAATGTGGGCAATGCAAGTGATAGACTCATGATCAATGTGCAAGTAATGCACCTGTCCGTGAACTATTTCAATGTGAATCGTTTTAACATAATCTTGTATCTATTGAAAATTATTTTATAGATTATTGTCAGATTCGCTCAGTAATTAATTGTATAGTTAAAAAATAATATATTTATGTTTTAATAAATGCATTACGTAATAAAATATAAATACATATTATTGATAGTATCTTATTATTTTCCCAGCTTTACTGTTGATTCGATACATCGCCAATTTAAAAACTGTCAATTGCAAAAGTGGATCGTCTAGCCAAGATTAAAGCCGATCCGGGAAGATGAGCGCAATAAACTTATTATTCCGGTTCGGAAAACTTTCCGATATTAATCGAATTAATTTTACAAAGAACTTGCGGCAACTTCGCAGAATTGAATCTACATAGATGATTAATTCAAATTACCGGAGGGCACACTTCTACGGCGCAACTTGTTATTATAACAAAACTACTCTGGTAGCCGAATATCACAGTTGAAGACGTAAACAGCTATAAAATATTTGTTTAAATCGAGATTAAAGCTCAGTTATAAAGATCAATGATTTTTTTAAATGAAATTCATCAAAAGAATGACTCATGAATCGGCATTATGACTTTTGATTTCTTCACTGTTATCAACGACCGTGACAATCATGGTACTGATCACCATTCTCATTACGAGCATATGCATCTCACAACGCGTCGTCAATTGACAGCGGCGGCCAACCATTGCGAGACCGCAAATGACACGTCTGCAAAAACGATCGTGCTCGCGTCGTTACAGCCACATTAGTTGCAATTTCGCCCATTGTCATAGACCAGTTCGCATTTGCACAATAATGCACATGTCATACGTGAATATCAGAAATGCAGAAATCATTCGCAAAGTGCACACGTTGCAAAAGCCAGACGTCACTCTATAGCGGTGGAGTTGAGAGCGCCGAGACGGAAACTGCACGGCGGAAATGCGTCCGCATATCGGGAGAAAAAAAACCAGAAAATCCTTCTCTCTAAAACGAATGCGTTTGAATAAAACAGAGGGTAAATAAATACACAAAACGCTTTAAAATTTATCTAAAATTCAAATACAAAAACTAAAACGTCGTCCGAAGGGGGTCTCTCAGAGACCCCAACCAATTTAAGTCAAGATATTGATGAATTCTTTATTTTAAAATGGATTATTCTAAGAATAAGAATCATATACTTCATAATTTGGTCGATATTATAGATTTTTTAACTAATGACACGCGCACTCGCAATATCTCGCCGTAGACTGAGCTCTCGCTGCACGTTTTAATCGTACGTTTCACTCGCATCGTGCACGAGGCGACATAATCGAATATTGTTGTTTTTATTTTTTTTCGCAATTGCAGACATAAAAAGGACAATGATTATTTATAATATTTATTCTTCAGATATTTTTAGACAAATGCAAAAAGTTTGTCACATATGGGATTTATATTGAAAGAGTTATTCGAGTGAGAAAATCAAAAACTTGGGATCCCCAATAGACTCTTAAAGATCTAATCATTGAGATCAAATTTTTAAATTGTTGAATTCCATCACCGAACTGGGCAAATGCTGCAGTCTTTTAGCATATTTTTTGGGCTATTCTGCGAGTTTAACTAGTTCTTGTAAGTATCATTTTTATTTAAATAATTATATACTGTAATCAAAGATAACGCAATCCACTTAACGTCCCGATTAACCGGCGTCTCAATTAAGCAGAATCTATTTTATTATAAATAAAAATCGTCCTGCATAAGTCATAGTAATCTAATACTAGATAGAAATATCCACGATTTTCCGCGTTTCAGCATTTTGCCAAATGAAAATGTAGGAAATGCTTCATATAACACTGTTAATATGCATACACCCAAATTTATATATGTATGTTTATGGATGGTGAATGCACCTTGGCTGCAATTTGTATCAGCAAAGTGCACTCCAACGTCCTGGGGGGTAGAAATTCAAAAATTTCGCTACAAATTGGTTGTTGGCTCGTATGATACACGCGATTGTATGCTTGTGCTGAATTGCATTCGGCCTGAATGCACTTTTCAATTTCAGCGCATAGGCAAATTTGATACATAGCCGACATGAGAACGATACGTGACAAACAAAAAAAAATACCGAAATAATTCTATCCGTCGTTGTGTTTGTTTTATTCGAAAATAAATTAATAGCGGAAAAATCCAACGGCCACATCCATAACAACGGCCCATCCCGGAAAACACACGTGAACCCGGCCGCACCGGGATAATTGAAAATAATAGACCAAATTGGAATTTATGTTCAGAATTTTACATTTGGGGCCATCACACTCTCCGCCCGAAATATATTTCTTCATGGCCCCCAGCTCACATATAAAATAATCGTTATGTATGCGAAGGCGTCCATTATCCTCTCTGCGCTCGTTTCGGGAGGAAATTGCAAGGGTACACTAGCGAAACAATGTCGATATAATGACACGGAAAAACATCCCCGAAAATGTTACACATTACAACATTTACATCCTCGATTTAACAATATATCCTTTTTTAATCCAATATAAATAACACACATATATAACGATAGATTAGAATTTACCGGGATTATTTTTGATGAACGTTTCAAAACCCTCACTAGTCGTAAAACAGCATCCCTTTCAACATTACGCCGACACCCCTGCAATTCCCCCAAATTGATATTTATGTATATTTTAAATTGAAGCTTATATTCTACACCAAAGAAGTTTAAGGGAAAGGGTGTATAGGTAAATGGCTCAAGGCTAAATACATAATATATAACTTTTTCATTTCGAAATTTATTCCACGGCAATACGTATTTTATGCGATTCAAATGAATAACTGCAAAAATAATTACACCTGATTCTCTTATTACGCGGTTTGTATATAGCACGATATAAGAACACGGACCGTTTATTTAACACTGATTTTTTTTGAAATGCAATTTTCTTATACCGAAATGCAATTTTCTTATACCATTACATCAGTACACGTGTATGTGGAATATAATGTACGTGGAACACCCTTAACAACCCTGACAGAGATATCACCGATACTACTGCGGAGGGATTTGATCGTTACCGTTCATATTTACATATTACATGGTTCCTATAAATTTCTTGTGATATGTTGTATATTTATTGATAGCTGTGTTTATTAGCTGATTTTTAAAACAAACACCATCACTTCACTCGGTCTAGCTTACATGTAACGCCAAGTTAAAGTTTTAAAGAATCTCGCGCATGTACGACATGCGGCCGCACCCTGGACACGATTTGTATGCGTATGTACGTCATGCGCCCCGCTCTGAAAGGGTTAAACATCGAATAAAACAGGAATAAACAAATTAGCTTTAAAGGGATGAAAAGATTGAAACTATTTCACAATAATACTTTTAAGAAACTATCGAGGTTTTTCGGAGAAAAATATATTTTTTGTTTATGTCTTGAAAATATTAATATGAATAAATAACGACAATATTTTTATTTTTGAGTTTTACCCTTTGCACTTTTAGTCGAATCTATGAATTACTCCATTTTATTACAAATTTATTAAAAGAGATATCCATTGGGAAAATGAAAAAGAAGCATCTATAGAGTTTAATCTGATATTCGATTAACAAAAACATATTATTTTTTTAAATTAAATTAAAAAAATGCTTTTTTTCTATAAAATCGTTTGGGCCAATACTTATTGCATCAAAATATATAATATATATTTTATAATTTATGCATGGAATATTTTTCAAAGGTGCATTGATCAAGAAATAACAATAATATGCATTTAAAATGATTTAAAATTAGAAGAATTAATTTTAGAACGTGATATTTCTGAAAACTTTGAACAAGATTATTTTAGAATAAATAATAAAATGATTTATTTGCGTTAGCAAATTTAAATAGTGAATTAAGTAACATGAGGATTTATAAGTCATTTTTATCAAACTGAATTGCTATCATAATTTTTATTCAATAGATTTAATTCAGAGCAGATTTTTCTTTAAATACTTTTTTCATATCCAAAAGCTAAGTATATTTGAATTTGCATTAGAATTGCCGCAGAAATTCTAATATAAAATAAAATTTATGTTGATAATTAAAGCAACAATTTAAGCTTCAATCGAATCTATTATTTTACGATTTTTATTTTTTTTAAATATATCATTTCAATATAATCATTTTTAAAATACGGATGCTTTTTCAGACAATAGTTTATCTGCTTTTTTGTTCATGTTTAATTATTTTAGCTTCAACTAATAATTCCTCTACTTCTACATTGCTGTAATCATCGAACTTAATCTTTAACGAAGCAATTTAAATACAACATCCAGCATATGTGAGAATAAAATCTTGCTAAGATCTTACTACATCATTTTTAAATAATTCTTCATTAATGAAATTACAAAAATAATAATTTCAATTAATTCAGAAAATAATTAAATCACGATTTGTTTGTATTATATATAAGATAGACTTTTTTCATTCAATTAATTACATTTTTTCAATACAAATTCAAAATAAAATACTCTACGCCGTAATTAAACAATAAAACTATAAAATCTCACTCTATGTATTTTTGATTACACTTTTTGGGAGTAGAAAAAAATTATTACACCAAGTACCGGAGCGTGTAACGGAACGAAATTCGATGTCAGTAGGGAGCGTGTGAGTTCAATTCCGATCCAATAAAAAAAATGATTTTCTATATGAAATAAATTGAGAGATATCATTTAATACACACACGAACACAGAAAATCGATACGAAAATATTAACGCACATTCGAAACGATAATTTCGTATATATTTTTATATAAAAAATATGGTAGTCGTATTGTATAATTTACAAAAGGACAAAATGAAATATGATAAAAGTTAGGAATATAACCAAAGAACTTTTCACCAAAAAAAAAATGTAACTAGCATAAATGTATATATTATTTAAAAAAAAACTTTTCTATATGCTCTGGCGAGCGTAAACGTTATTCTTTATACAAATACGCTACTTTAAATAATAAAAATTAAATATACATTGATACGTTGTATTTATTAACTTGAGCTAATATTTTTATTAATATATCTATATATCTCATCAATATAGCAACAT
Source organism: Philopotamus ludificatus (assembly GCA_022495035.1). Lineage (NCBI taxonomy): Eukaryota > Metazoa > Arthropoda > Insecta > Trichoptera > Philopotamidae > Philopotamus > Philopotamus ludificatus. The sequence continues at coordinate 122,945 of JAGXCT010036594.1, read as the reverse complement.
GATTGGCATTTCAATTAACCGCTTTAAAATAATTAATAATATTCTGCATTGCGAATATTATGCGACCATGCCAAAACAACCGGTTCCAGATGCTTAATCACAATTCTGAGAAGCCATAGAACCTCGAGGTGCACGCATCTTACAGGTTTCTTGACTCTGGATAAACCGCAGTATTTCTCAATGTTTAATTTTTAAGAAAAACAAATGGATTTTCCATATTTTGATGAATCAATATGATTTTTTATTTAATCGATTTATTTTTAAAACATACGGATCCATTATAACATAACACAAGCAATAAATATGCAAATATAAATATCGATGATTCATGCAAATTATCGGCAAAACCAGTTTTGTCTCTATATGATCAATGACAAAACATTTTGAGAGACTTCGCACTGATTCTTGCATGCGAATGTCGCACGTGTAAAATCCTCGCGACCGGATTTATCCACTTGAATATTTATTTTAAAAATATATATGTTGATAAATACGCGACACAGTTCGTCACAAATTTGCCGTTGTGCGAATCGGGTCGAATTTGACTCATCACAACGTCGATGCGACAATACTTAAATAATTACAAATTAATTAATATAATACTCACGCAAATAATGGATGCGATTTCGCTATGTTTTTCAATTCACCACTCGTAAAATCCGGTTTGTCACGCAACTCTATTATCTAACTATTTTGACGAGTTCGAATACTCGTTCATTCAATTTTCCATACAAATATTATTTCGTATGTATGTAGTCTCACTTCAACACATGTTTTTATTGATGTTAACAATTCACAACAATATTCAACCTTCATTTATTCAACACTGATCGGCCTTGCACAACAACTATTTATCAATAAATTACGATGTAAACTGTTAATTATTAATTTGTCTTGTGCAGTTTGTATAATAAATCGCCGTGCAATTTTTTTTAAATAGTTCAAAAATTACGCGACAGAATTCAGAAATCGCGATGTTTTCCAAAAGTTCGTATACAGAGAGGATCACGACAACCGACTCGACGAGCGGCCCAACCGCGACTGAGTGACTGGACGGTTAGCCACTTGTCGGTCGGGAGCTCTCGCTCGCACTCGGCTATCTTCGCGCTCTTTCGTGACGTCATAATTTTTTTCACAATTAACAAAAATATGTTTTTCACAAATATTTATTTATAAATAAAATATACAATGACTATTAGTATTTTAAAAAAATATTAATAATACCGTTATATATTAATGCATTATATCCTTTTGTACCTTTACAACTTCCTAATCATTCTCCGTTTATTTTCGTTCTATTATTCCCTTTTCATGGAATTTAAATCACACATCTTCGGAATTTAGTTCTACCGCCACGCTCTCAATCTTGTTTTCGAACCTTTTCAAATCTCACGGGTGCCATTCTTAGATCGTTCTCATCCAGCTCAATCTGTTCTATCCTATCGAATTCAGAAAAGTTTGCATCGACTATATAAGAATTCAATTCTTAGATATCTTTTAAAAATAATAGTATTACATATAGCCCCAGATAGCCACATATATGTGAATTTATGTATGAAGCCTAATCTCAATAATAATATTAATAAAAGGGGAATGTTGTAAATCAGGGTTTTCCAAACTATGTTCCGCGGATCCAAAATAGGTGTACCGCGGAGCCTAAATAGATATTTCACAAAAAAGATTCTGATATGTCTATCATCGAAGAAGAACATAATCCAAACACTGTGATTTCTTCAAAATCAAACATTAAAGAACAAGTGTCATCTATGAACAGACCAAAACGGAAGTACGATGAAAGTTATTTGAATTTTGGATTTACGTATATTGGCAATTCAGATGCTTCTAATGCAATATGTGTCAAAAAATACTCTCAAACAGTTCTTTGGCTCCAGCTAAACTTCGCAGACAGAAACGACACTCTGATTACAAAGGAAAAGACATGCGAGTTTTTAAGAGACAACTTGACTCACCAGAAAAGTCCAAATTTCAAATGATTACATTGGAATTATTAGTCTTCTTGAAGGCACAAAATAATTTGCAACATCATTTTATCAAATTTTCAACAAATTCTTCCTGGTTGATACATCTTGCATATCTGGGGGATATTTTTACAATGGGCAATGATGTTAACTTATCATTACAAGGAAAAAGTATTACAATTTTTAATTTAGGAGATAAAATTGCATCTTTTGATAAAAAAAATATAATTTTGGATTTCATCAGTTGAATCTAATAATTTTGATTGTTTTCCTGTCTTAGATGAATGTTTAAATGAATTGAATTTTTAAGTTGATGAAGAAGTTTCACAAGTATTTTTAGAACACCTATATAACATGAAAACAACTCTTTCGGAATATTTTCCGAAAACTAGTAAGGACGATTCCTGGGTTCGGAATCCATTTTCCGTGCCAGTTAAACCAATGGGCTTAATCGCAAGGGATTATGAGAATTTAATTGATTTAATTTATGACTCTGAATTGAAACAAACATAAATATCAGTCATTAAATAATTTTGGGCGAGTCTGACTGAAGAATTTCCCAATGTGTCAAAACAAGTTGTGGTTCGTTTACTTCCGTTTTCCACGACGTACTTATGCGAAATGGGATTTCATAAATATATTGCAATAAAAACAAAATCCAGAAATTGACTCGACGCCACGGCAGATATAAGAATACAGCTGACTAATATTGTGCCTGATATAAAAAAAAATGTAATTTAAGAACCCTAAATCATCAAAGTCATGAGGGGTCTTATTTATTTGTATTTTTATGTTTAATAAATCAGTGATATTTCTTTAATAACATTTTTTATTTTTATTTATACTATTATGAATTACCCAATCCTGTGTTAATTACCCAATGCTAGTTATCATACATAAAATTAAACACATCTTCTCCGAGGTACATTCTCTAAGCTTAATACAATTTGCAATGCAATGCAATGCGAATATTTAAAGCTTGTAGAAGACGAATATCGGGTCCGAAGCCCGAAAATGAAGGCAAATCTTACTACAACTATTGTTTTCCACGATCGAACGAGTCTGATTAATTTCCTTTTGTATAGAGATTGATTTACATTATGTATCGCATCCAGTATGGAATGTTTCCAGAATTTATTCAAGACACTATCCTTTTTTACAAAAGGATAACTAGTATCATGCTGCGTCAGTCACCGGTGCCTGACATCGATATTTTTTAGGGCGCCGTGGTATGCACCGATGATTGAGATTTATTGATTAGACAACCGAATTTTAACATGTGATATTCTTGACGAGGCGTTTTTGCCTAAAATGAACACCAGAATTACAAAAAAATCAAATGTATTATTTTAATGAATATGATAAATATGAATATATGAAGAATTTTAGAACTAAGAAAATAATATGCTAATGTGGAAGAATTAATAGATTATTGTGTATGCTTTTTAAGACTAAAACAATCTGTTATTTAGGAAAATTCAAGTTGCTCCGTTTACGTCGAATGATATATTTTGGTATTTCTATTTTATAAGAAATAATTGTGCTCGTAGTATTGTCACACGCCGCGTCAGTCACCGGTGACTGACACCATACATAAGGTTCTATCTAAGCTTTTAATAAAACCTATAAATACACACATAAAATACAATTAAATTTATTAATGGTATTATCTTTTTCATTTAATAAATAACCCATGGGTTGAATTTATTGAAATTATAAGTACTATCACGTGGTAATAATTTGGTAAGCTATAAGGCCGTCGCATGTTACAATATACTTTTATTTGGATGAGAAGGATTATCTAATAACAGCACTACTTTCTGTGGGAACCTCTTACTTTTAAAAAAATCTCTAAATATTAGAACCATTTAGTTTTAAACTAATCCTCAAAGATTAAACTTCACACCTTCGTCCCTCTCTGATTGTAATACTGAGGAGAAATATTTCTTATGTTTGTTTATTTAAATTACAATAATTGTTAGGCTCTTCCAAATACCAATAGTTTATTTTGTAATGTTTCAATATTATTTCTGCTTCTATTACATATTTTTTTAAACGTGTACATTCAATATGTAATGATAATTTAATGTCGTTTTTCATAAAAAATAATAATATTTAATTTTTAAGGATATGTAGCAACCTCATACTTTAAAAATAATCTCTTCTCTCTGGAATTCATTTAATAGAAGCAATCTTCAAAGATCATACTATCCAATTGTGCTCCTTTCTGTCTGTAATAAATCACAGTAAAGTTCCTATTCCATGATCTGATTTTGCTGTATTCATTTTTCCAATCACAAACAATTTTAGATGCGTTTCCGCAACTTATGCATTAGATAATCCACAACCGGATAATCAGGAATTTACTGTAGATTTAAAAGGGCAATAGCATGTTGCCAAATCCCATATGTAATTTATCGCTAACCTTATTTTATGACGACCTTGTTCTGTATTTAATGTTAAATAATTTAAATAATTTACTGACATTCAAGTCATAACGACTCTAAAACAGCTGTTTTTGTTAACTGGATTAAAAACTTCTCGGCAAAATAAAAAAAATCAAAACTATGAAAGAGCTAAAAATATATCGACAGAGTTTAATTGACCGTTCAGAAAAATCCTTAATTAAAATTTAACACTATTAATACATAATAAATTATTGTAGAATTTTATTCGTGTATATTAGTATATCTAGGCTGTTGGCATAAACATGTAAAATATATTATTTCGGTAAATTTTCTCATGAATTATTAACAAATGGCTATGAAAGTTGTCCGACGTCAATCAAATTTGACTTATTTTTTTTATATAGAAATAAATGAATCTAGAAAATCAGCCGACTTGGCGGTTAAACATGACGGTTATTTTCCCCTCCGTGAGTACATATTTTCCAGAAAAATGTCAAGCTGTAAAATATACATTTTATGGCATTCCTCTCTAGGCACGCACTCTACCACGAGGACAGTAATTGAAGGTCGTAGAAAGTAAATGGGAAAGCACACGGACCTTTGCTTAAAAAAAAGACCGTTTGTTTAATCATGTTGAACTTTATCCGTTTTTCCATCCGGGATACTTTCCGCAAAGAATCTCCATGTATTATTATTTGGGCCTCTTCACCGGGCAGGAGAGGAGAGAGAGCCAAAGGCGCCCATCCCCCGGAGACGGGATTCCACTCTCTTCTTAAGATGATAGTACTTCAAAAAAACCGAGGCAAGCGGAATTCAAGAGGGCGACAGACTATTGATTTTGGCTCGTTCAGGCTCGGCTATAATTTTAAAGCCTTAATGAAAATAAGTCCTCGCCATCCTCGTCTTGTAATCAAACCAGTTTACGACTCTGTTTTTCATTTGAAACTCTAACAACTTTTCTTGTTTCATTTCTTCTTCATTGACTTGACGCGACCCCTTTATATTTATGAGTGGAGATAAAAAATAAATGGTGCCTCCGAGTTTTTATGTCCCTCCCCCACCAGAAACAAAAATATGTTCGATGCCATTAGACGACAATAATTATATGCGTTGCAAATAATAAATACATTTATAATTCAGCGAGAGAAAATTTTCAGATACGCGCACTTTTTTCATTTATATTTTAATTCAATGGAAATTAGGGAAATGTAGGAGATTAAGCTTCAGGTCCCATCACTCTTCATTATTAGAACGGTTTTTGTCCCCTGCTTGAATCTAATTTGGTATGTAAAATAATACAATTTTTGAGGGCACAATTTATATTCAATGACCTCAGATGGTGTTATCCAGATCGCGTCTCATAATGAAAGTGCCCTTAGAAATTCCGATTTTTTTTCATTCTGAATTTTAATTCGTCAATTTCACAAGAAATTGCTAGACACATCTCTCATTGAGAATAAATAACAGAAACTGCAGGCAATTTGATTCTAACCATCTATGGTATTCTAGCTATCCAAAAAAATCATTATTTATACTAAAAGCTAAACGTAAAAAATACCGCATTGTAGATATAATAAAATAAAAATATATTCTTACTTACTAGACTTATACAAATTTTTAACATATGCAGTAGGTAGTGAGGAGAAAAGATGTTATGGTTTGGAAGGGGAGTCCTCTTTCATAAAACTAAAGGTAGCCGTAATTCGAGAGTTTTCTCCATTTCCCTCGTTTCCTTTTGTTTATGCTCGGGTCGTAATCGCATTTCGTATCATACAAAATTATGCAAGTAATCGAGAACCGAGCAGAAATTTTTACCGAAATATAATTAAACTTAATCAGGTGGGATTATTTTGAATTAAATTTTAATGAATAATTTCTGCGTCGTTGCAATTAGTGATATTGCCCATATATAAATAAATCATGTATGGAATTAAGCAAATTCGATATCCCAATACAATGGGATTATATTATAGATAAATTTATATCATAAATAATGAATATTAAAACAACTTTTAGTTATGGAAAGAGCTAAATATAAATACTCTATATTTATTAGATTTAATTTTTCTCATTTAAATTTATATTACTATGACAATTTTAATCTGATGACAGTGATCGATAAGATATTTAATTTGTCACAAAATACCGAGGTAAGTTGACTATCCTGCTCCAAAGTTCTTAAAGAATTCTGGGACTTTTTCCAATCAAATTCAACCTATTTTTTATGGCATATTTACTTATTGCACGACCCAAAAATACTATTTTGCAAATTATGATTCATACATATTTGTTTAGAGAGTGCCAAAAACTCATGCCATTTATGCACCAGTTCGAAATTGTGTTAAAAAAGGTTCTGATCATTAAGAACATGTGTGATCAAATTAAATACTTCCTGTTATAAGCTAATTCTATTAGAAAAGCAGGTAAAAAATAAAGATTTAACGCACTTTCTAACATGCAAAATGATCAAATCAACGTAAAAGTGGATCGCATAAAAAAAACGCAGAAAAAAATTAAGCCACAATAATAAATATGTACCATGACGTGAAGATTTTAAATTATTACCATACAAGTTTTGATTGTTCTCCTTTATTTATTCAATACATATAGAATAAGTACTAATCAAATGCAGATTCAGCGTTTAATTTTTATGAATTTTACAAATATTTACCTGAAAATACTTCGCATATGATAGTATTTTCATGTATGAAAGTATTCATCGATTTGAGCATATATTTTTAATTGTAACTGGAATTAAGTCAAATCTAAAACTACCGACATTCATATGTTGTCAGTTTTTAAAGTAATCACTGCAGACAATATTTTTTAAGAATCACAAAAAATAGCAGAAAAAATTAATATTATCGTTGTTCTTATTTTTTATACATGTCGACATAGACCTACGTTTTTAATGAAAATTAACTAAGCAAAACATTAACTTAAGCATCGTTTATTTCGCCCATTTCAGACGTTGAGTTAAACACGCTTGGTGTGCAGAATGAACGATAGTATAATCGATGGGGAAGGGTTAATTATAGAATAACTATTAAAGCTTTACAAAGATCCCATTTAATTGGGCCAAATGTTAGAATATTATGGAAAATTCTTTGGCATTAAAACCTCTATGAGTTTCGAGAATCCAGAACAGTCTTCCAGTCTTTCATACAGTAACTTGCGATTTAAAGCATCGATTTCTTGGTCGATCTCTGGATCTATTTGAGTATTAATGTTCTTCATTCAGTGAGGACACTTTCGGCTATTCAGAATAAGACTCAATACCTTTATAAGCCCTGATAAATCTGACAATATTGGCACTGACGATAATTTCATGGTTCAACTAGCCCAAGACTGTCATTCTTCGTTGCCACATGCAACATTCTACCTTGAACCGAATTTTTTTTGGAAGTTCTGCATTTTTTCCACACAAGACCAATTATAGATTTGTATAGTACGTATATTTCTATCGCCGATTTTTGGATACTGGATATGTATATATGTTTTTTTAATTTTTCAAAGCTGTGGTTTCCTACTCTTAGCTCTGATCATGATTCTGCGTAAGATCGCTTATATGCTTAAATGAAGGAAAATCCTGAATAAAACTTTCTATCTTTCATGGCCGAGGCTGATTGCCAGACGTTGAATTAATCTCCGAATAAATATATTACCAAAATCAATGATAATATTAAAAAAAACCCGACCACGAAAACCACCGCAAAATGTTGTTATCTTAAACCACAAAAATTGTATTTAATATGTATAAAATAAAAGTATAAAACAAATAGACAAATTATTTGTTTAATCAATTGCTGTAACACTCATCTTTACTCAGTAATCAACAAAAATTGTATCCACTTACATAGGAAAACTATGTGATGATATGTTGACAAATATTTCTTTAAAAATGTATACATTTAATTCAATGAATAAACTTGTCGGTTTCAGGTTTTCCCAAAAATATTGTGGTTAATACATTGTATCAAATCAAAGGCGTGGGTATATGAGTTTAAATGAACTGGCATCAAACAATACGTTCCATTGCAACCGGTACTGAAATTGTTTTATTCATTGAACCCATCGACACTGTTCGGAACAGTTTTATCATTTGAAATTGTTTAAAAATCGTGTTGCTACATCGTATCGGCGATATAAGAGCATTTCGTTGCTGTTCGCCATTTTCGCAATGGACCGGCTACAAATTGGCTCGTTATTCCGAGATCAGGAGTGATCAATTTTTCAGCATGGCGCACACGGCAAGGCCACTCGACACGTAGCAACAGCCAGCTGAAAACGAGTCGGCAATCATTTTCGCGGATCCCGATAGCGTATTATTTATCAGGAGGAGAGAGGGTGGAGGTCGAAACAAAGCGTATTGTCGGCGAATCTCGTTTGTTTCATATCGAACACGTTCCCCGTCGGTAAATTCGCCGTTATCTGGCCGCAACGCCTCTAAAGCATTTCCTTATCGCGGATTTCAATCACATGTAGGAGTCGTGTGCGCAGCAACGTTTAAAGTTTACAACGCGCGCGATCTTGATATGCGCGGACTCCGGTGTTCATCCGGAGGAGCAGCCAGCGACGCCCCTCCCTCTCCCCCGTGGCCCTCCACTCGCCTTCCTTCCTTCCTTCCTACCGGCTCGTAATCACGCGAGCCACTTTCATTCCATCCATACACTCCCCCATCCCCCGAAGGCTAAGTGGATTTGGCCTAAACTGATCCGTATTAGCTGCGATTGGAGGCCGAGCGTTTTCGGTTAGCCTTCAAGGTTTTGCGCGCAAAATCAATTCTGAATGATATTAATTGTAACGCCAGGAACAAGGATTGTATTCGGGGATAAGAATATCACAAAAATTAACCATAATTTTAAACTGGAATTCAGTGGCGAATTTAGCACATGAGAGGCCCCAGGCGCAATTTAATTTTGAGGCCTGCACCCTAGTGCATTTATTTTTTTACTCAATTTTCAATATGAATACATAATTAATTTTACATCAATTATTTTTTATAGCTTCTTTTCTTTCTGCTTATTTTATTAGCCTCTCGATGCTCGATAATTAGAGATCTTGATGTTACAAATATTCGTTTTGCATTAACCCTTTCCACTCTGAAGGCCATAACTGTTAACGCAAGTGAGTTTGGTAGGCAGTTCTAAAGGCCAGCAGTTATGGCCCAAAGACGCAATAAGTTTATGGGCTGATTTCAATGCGATGCAGCTAAATTTTACAAAATATTATTTCTTAGTATCAAGAAGGGTTGTAAAATATGGATTATACGCGTAATTAATTCTCAAAAATATGTTTGCATTTATTGATATTTTTCATATGCCAATATTTTTGGAGCAGTCAGTCGGTTGTTGTCCGAAAGCTGTGTACTGAAAGTTGTCCGAAGCTGTGTACTGTGACCCTATTTTTGTATTGTAAAACTATTGTTTTTTTTAATTCCATTACATACATAATTATTTGATAAAAATAGTGAAACAATAAAATCAGTGAAATAGTATTTATAATTAAATAATAAAATTTTCGTTTTCAAATTCAATGATAATTTTGCGAATAATAATTTCGTTATTACTTATGATGGCCCTTTTAGGTTTGATATGGTTAATTATAATAGTGATGATTGTGAATGTTAACAAAAAATATCATGTATACAGTTAAACCAACACTAAAATCGGGACCGCGTAAATTGGAGTCGTGTTATTGGGGGTATAGCCTGGCGCGTGTCGAATACACAGACGCTAGCCAACGTTTGACTGTATGCACCGCACAGACGGCCATCCGGCTGTGTGTGTGCAGCCGAACCCATGTCAATTGAATAGTCGGCCTTGTATGGATTCGTCGACCGTCGACCGTCGGCGTGAATGCGACCGCGCAAGTTGGGGTATAGGCGGCGAATATTTCAATCCAACGCGTTATTCGGAGTATTTTAATCCACTGTATATAATAAACACTATATTTCACACAATTTTTGAAAATTTACCTTTATTTAGCACGGCAGTGTATTACATATTTACGAAATATGTAATTTAGCGCTAAAAACTTAGGGTTTTTAAGAGAACGGCAATTTAGATGGAAGCACTATATGAGGACGTAGTTTAAAATTATGTAATTCACCTATGAATTAAAATCTATCGAATTAACAAAATCGCCAAACTAATCTAAAACCGAAACCAAAAATAAAGGAGTATAGTAAATTTAAGGAAATTAAATTATAATTGTATATATATTAATGTATTTGATAAGGCCCATGCCCTCAGCGAGTGAGAGCCCTGTGACTGGCAAATGATGACGATGATGATGATATATATATATAGAAAAAATATGTACATATATGTATACATATTTTCCTTAACATTACATATAGTGCATAAAAAATCTGGTCCCTAACGGATTTTTCAACACAGAGCCAGTATACCCTGGGAAGGAAAACCCTAATCTGTTGACCAATAATTGGGCTAGTTTCAATACTTTCGCTCCTCTTCCTTCTTTTTAGGGGACCCCTCTCTGAGGAGGTCTTTCCCATGATGAAAGGATTGCTATTGCGCGACAGTGCTAATAATCACTTGCGATCGGCCACTTGAGACTTGTTTTGGGCAATTGTATATACATATGCCTGTGTATAACTATATAGGTGTGTGTGTGTGGTCGCTCGCTACTTGTCACACGTGACTGGTTATAAGCAGATAACGCCTTAGAGAAGAGAATAAACGAATACCGAGTCAAACCCCTTCCTACTTGCCTGGACACAGTTGAGAGGCTAAAATCCGATACCAGCAAGGTAGAAAATGTACGTCCAAAGCCAGCAATGGCCATGAGAGGGAAACTCTTTACAAAAAACCGCATACCAAGACGGCTCGGGTCCCCGCGGTATGGACACGAAAGGGGAGCCCTCACGTCACGTGTGAGACTTCCTTTGGCCTCGACTGCCATTCGAGAGTTTGGTAAGGCCCATGCCCTCAGCGAGTGAGAGCCTTGTGGCTGGCAAATGATGATGATGGTGATGATATGTACAGGTATTTAATCTTTTATTATGCCTACTACTAACAGGAAATGCTAGATCTAAAAAAAAACAAAAATAAAGCAACCCCAAAGACAAAAATCTAAAAAGAGTAGAGACGAGTATTTTTGTTAAAAAATCTTTGTAGTGAAAAAACAAACCCCGTATCAATTTGATAGTTAGCTCTTGGGTAATGAGTCTTCTGGCAGTAGTCTAAAAAAGTACCACCTCCTTGCTCAGGATAGCAGCAGATAAAATAAACTTTTTCCTACGTCTGTTAAGGAACAAAGAATGGAAAGAGGTTGTAATTTTATGTTATGGCTACATCTTTTCTGATTTTATTTCTAAAAAGTTTTTACAAAAATTAGAGAAAGGATAATATCGATATATATCGTTTATGACCTTAATTTCTAATTATTATATAGTGTATCGACAACATTTGACGTTTAATCATTACCGGAGCTCACCCATAATTTGTTTCAAAATTAACATTTCAACATTGATGCAGCATGAAGACTGCAACTACACATTATGTGCACAATTATTAATGAGGACCACCCCGCGAGCAATTCGAATTTAACGTTCAAATACGCTTTCTCACTGTGCTCGGTGCTTCAGCTATTTGAGCATCATTTTATATTTTCATGGACGATATTACACGAAATTTACTCTATATTCCGAAACATGTAGCATAATATTTACAGAGTATTTGAATACACACAATATATCACGGCCACGTAATTTATTGCGTGCAAAATTTACGCGATAAGGAATAAATTGGAAATTGTTTCGGGGGCGTGTTCCCAGAATGGAGTGCGGGAGACACTTGCCGGAGAGTTCGACAATGTTGAATAAGTACTTATGGCAAGTTTCGGGAGATGTATCTCGCAGATATCTACGCCATTATTATATATAGGAATGTTTTAACACTGTCAATAGAGCGTGTTTGGATAGAAGACGTTTCTGCACCGGAAACTATGTTTGTTGAGCGAACGAGGGAGCGCCGAGAGCATTGTTGCGTGCTGCTTTATTTTAACGAGATTATTTGCTGTGTCCTGCTGTCGATGCACATAAACGCTGATCGAGAAATTCTCGAAATTTGAGAATATCTCGACAAGCTCTCCGTACACTTTGTCGGTATATATATATTCACACGTCTCAATTTGTTTCGTCAATTTTGGTCGATGGAGCCGTTCCAACTTTTTCCATTTGCACCGAGGGCCGAAGCCAAGTGGTTCTCGCAGGTGGCAGTGGTACGGGTCAAGTCATCCATGTACATGAAACCTAACCCCTAATCCGTCTAATGACTTTCCCCCGGCCCGGACGCGGGCGGGGGGTGGGACTAGGGTGAGATGGGGATCGTAAAGAGCGGCTTTATAGCTGTTTACATCGGAATTGGGCCGGTTATTGCCATGTGTCCCGTGAAATAAGACACATTTCTCTGTTCGGCGAGGGTTACGTCTCTCTGGCGGTGTCAAGCTGCTTGAGTTGGCGTCGGGTTTCTTTTAGTGCCCGCTTTTAACTGCCCGCTTTGTTAACGCGATCCAATTAATGGCAAACAGGTCTCAATTTGCTCTGTTGATACAGGCATCGTATGGCATCAGCTTTTTTTTATTACCTCGTTTATTTTCGGAATGATCGAAACATGGCTTAATCCTTAAAAAAAAACAGCAATAATTAGGAAACATTTCAAATTAAATTCTATATATACAAATTTTCAAGACAGATTCACTAAAATAGTATCGGCCGATAAGTAAACCTTCAGTCCTTTCATTGAATAGCCAAAAAAATCTCACAATACCATAAAGCTGGGATAGGCAATCTATGTCGCATGCATCAATCTATTACATGTGGTGCATTTCAACTTGCCAGTCTGGAGTCATTGTATGACAAAACAAAAAGATTAGTCATATTTTTAAAAGTAAAATCATGCATAGAAAACATTAAATTAGATTATAGTAAACCCATCAGTCAAAGCCAAAACCATTACAAGATTGCTAGATTTTTTTTAAATCCTCATTTACTAAAAATTCTCTCCACTATACATCAATAAGAACTGCGTGGAAAAACTTTAAATATGCAGTATATTATATTATAGAGAATATTTTGAAAGGCTTTTTAGAAGACAGGTTCTAGGTAGATTTTGGAAATTTACAATAATTCTATTTTTTTAGAACAGAATATTAAAGTACCCGATAAAAGAACATCAGATAACAACTGGATATTTGATTTAGAATTTTGAGTTGATGTTACTAGTCATCTCAATGATTTAGATTTAATATTCTAGATTTTCTAGCTTGGTATATAGCAGGGATGGCAAACGAGTACCCCGCGGGTCACGAAGTGAACCGCGTGTGAAATTATCGAACACCCTTGAATTTTTAGATATGAAAAAGCCTTCATTTAATAAAAAATAAAAAGATTTTTAATCTGCTACTAATATCACTAGATGCCGCCACATCTTTAAAGAGCTAGAGTTTGATTAGGGTTATAATATATAATTTTAATTAATTTTATAATTTTGCTTATAAATTTTACAAAGCGACAGCTCGCCGATAAATAGTGAGGTGTCTTAAACCTTTCTGCAACGGCGAGATTCCATACAAAAACCACTTTATTGGTCACCCTATATAACTTTTCTACGAATAACACAGGGATTCGGAATATCTATTTATCACCTCCCAACCCCTACCGGGGTAGCCACCAAGAATTTATCACACAACTCTCTGTCGCGCCATTGAAATTGACGGTCGACATCTCATTATTTTTTTTTTCCATTCTGTCTCGTCCCTAGATGACCCTAATCTGTTGACCAACTAATAACTACTTAAGACTCAAAGCATGCTTAGTACTAATTACGTCAAGGTCTGTAGAAACGCATGCTTCTAGGAATAACTGGCGAAGTATCTAGAAACAATTCTTTGTATCTTTGTCACTCTCAGTAACTGCGTAGATGCGACTATCCTGGCTAGGGCTGACCTGGCCCCTTAGTCATCCAAAAGGCAAATGCTAAGATACTACCTTCAGCTTTTTCCCATCCCAATAGTACTGCCTTTAAACATGAACCGTCGTGTAGGTCCCAAGCCGTAGCGGCAACGAGGAAACTCAAAATGGATGGAAACAATGCCGCACCTGGTGGCTGTTTTTTAGACTATCGCTATATGCGCAAAGTTGACCTGGCCCAAAGAGGCCTGCCTCCGGAAAGCTTATGTAATAACCTGCACCTGGATTACGTAGCCAACTAATGTTGTTCTTGGCGTGCTCCGAAATGGAGGAGGAAACTCCAACAACGACGAGCATGCGAAGAATGGCAAAGTAAAAGCCATACGAAATCATCATCATCATCATGTTAATAAAACTTGTAAGCCTATATAATAGACCCGCCACGTGGATTTATTAAAAAATATATCAAATTTTACCCACTTGGGAAAAAGGTTCGCCATCCCTGGTATATAGCATCAATTCATTTAAAATGAAATTCAAACGGTTAGCTAGAAAATCATAATTTAAGTATATTTCCACACTAGAAAGAGCTTATTTAAAAGTCGTTTTTATGATTTGACTAAAGAAGAAACCATTTTTAAATACATTTCAGGAACAGCCTACTGAAATACGGGAGTATCCCCTGAAATTCAGAACGGGTAATAACCCTAGTTATATACCACTGTTGATGTCGGATTTCTACCCTCATGTCCCACAGTGTCCTGGCAACAGTGAAGAGATTTATCCCGGTATTCATCCTTATCTAGGCGTTTTGATTGATGTGAATAAAAAAATCGTTAAAGTCTAGTTAATTGCTTTGATGAATTAAATATATTATTAATCATTCACTGAAATTTAATTTGTCCAAAAATACATCATTAAAAAAATAGTTCTTAGCACAGTATCCTTAAAATTACAGGAGTCGTCCATATATTCCCCTAATGAGGACAAGGAATTTGATCTAAGGTGATAAATATAATATATATTCATTTTTATATCAAATAATACAGTGGTTCTTAAAGTCGTTGGAGGAACTGAACCCTATCAGTTTCATATGCGCGTTCACCGAACCCTTATATCATACGTCG
>JAGXCT010036594.1:18854-104090 GCA_022495035.1 Philopotamus ludificatus | reverse complement strand
ACAGCATCCAAACTTTTGTCCCACAGGATTCACTACAATCTTCGCATCGTTTCTGATCCGCATCAACAGTCTGAAATTTATAAAACGCAGATTAGCCACATCGTCGTCTGAAAATATCATATAATAATCTTACCGCGAATGAGGATGGTACTGCTTGATCTTCAACAGCTCAAATTCGCTGTCGAACGTTAGCAGATCGACGCCGACGTTCTTCGCGTGGATTACGTGTTCGTGGTGCTTAGTCGTGTGTGCAAATATGATTCGACTGAAAAAAATAAATATGACATCCGCTGAAATACTTCAAATATACCATTTTTTTCATTTACTCTCGCGGTACTCCGGTGGAAAGCGCCAGATTTATCTCAATTTCCGAAGCACAATCGAATCCGGCTCCCAGAGCGGCCAGCACTTCCAGAACGACCCGATTGTAATTGCATTTTACAGCTGAAACATACGATTTTAAATATGTAAAACTTAGTATATTTCAGAGCTGTGTTGGTTTACCATAAAACGGTTGAACTCTCGGCATCTTCGTTACCCAATTTTCGTATTTCTTCAAAAGATCGGCCACATCGAACATCACGAACGTGTAGGGTTGTTTGATTTCTTTGATGATGTGGCGGGCAACGTGCTTCATCGACCACTTGTCGTTGGTGACGAAGATATTCGTCGTTTCTTCCATTTTTTTGGGATTTAATAAAAACAACGTGTAGATAGTAGTTCCTTCTCGCCGAATACCTAATAATCAACTGATTTCTATTCAGCGGAATAGATTATTGGACCATTGCATTGCAACAATAAAGCATCGAGCTTCTAAACATGTAATATCTTTATAAAAGACAATGAATATCAACCAAAATTAAAAATTTTGAAACATAAAAGAAGTTCAATCTTTATCTACTAGAACTCTTAGATAAAGGCGAGAAAGAAAAACATTTAGATACTAAAATCTATTTCCCCAGATATATATCTCGAAGAGAATTTCAGATATGGAGAAGAGTTACAACTTATTCAACTTGTAAAAACCCATCTATATTATTACAGAACTAAGAAAACATTGTGAAATCAGCGAGACCGAAGATGTCATTGAAACCATGATCTCGACAGCGAGCAATGGCAGAAGTAATTCTTGGAATCAGCTTGCGGGGTCGTTGTATTCGACGCACCCTCTACTGAAGACCAAGAAACACCAAAATGTCACTTGAAAGGCTTAAAGTGCTGGAAAAATCGATATTTCTTTCTAGATCCGAAGGGCACAAGATCACACAGAATAGATAAAAATAGAAGAAACGGAAGTGGTAGTGAATAAAATGCACGAGGCAAGTATTGGTTCAAGGAATTAACGTTTAAAAACGTATTAAAGAAGGAACTGATGAGAGAATTTTAAGTGGAAAGCTAAGTTAAGAAAAAAATTCAAAGAATAAATATTATAAATAATCATTGTCCTTTATTGTCAGCAATTTAAGAAAACAATATTCGCCTTTTCACTCGCATTCGGTACCATGTACAAGTGCGGGTGAAACCGTAATAGTGACTCTTACGGCAAGAACAAGACGGCGGCGTGTCTTAGTCTGCGACGGGACTTCACCGAGTTCGCGCGTCATATTGATTAGTAAAAAATCTAAAATATCGACCAAATTATGAAGCTTATCGTGAATAAGTCTTTTTATTCTTAGAATAATCCCTTTTTTTAGTATTTTATGATACTTGGGGTCTATTTTCCATTGTAAATAGACCCCCGTCGAGCGACGCCGTTGATTTCGAGCAGCCGTGACGGATCCGTTAAAGAAGAAAACGATGAAGCAAATTTATTTGAAAGTGTATCGAGTCTGAGCTATAGAAGCGATGAAACTAATTTAGCCCAAAAGACTTAAAAAATGCTACGGCCCTATTGTAGAGCCCTAGCCTCATCCAACACCCTTCCCCATTTGATCCGGTCTGCCGCCACGTTGCTTCATCTTCCGGTAAGTTTCAATGATGCAGTGTCCCTCTGTAGTCTCCCACAATCCAATCACCTCAGCCTTGGTCATTCTTGGTCTTGTTAACCATAAGCCTTTTTGGTGGCTGACTGTTCCGCATTCTCCACACGTGACTGGAGAGTTTTTCCACCCTAACGACATCTGTGACCGGCATATCCTTGTATGGTAGGCTCCAAATATTCGTCTCAGAATCCTCCTCTCTAGGATATCCAGTCGTTCATCTTTATATTGTCAAAACCTGTATGTTAGGATGGACCTAATGAGGGCTATATAGATGTTATAAACTGGCATAGTCCGTCCGTATCATTTTCGGGCTCACGATATTCTCGAGTGCGCCCCTATCCTTCTTACGTAAAGTGTGCCACAGAACACATTTTACGCGGTAAACGGTTCCCGCCAAAAGTCGGTCACATCATCGTCACGTGACTCTCAGGACCGGGTATAAATATGTCCCATTTTGGAGACATCCCGTGATTTCTCTCGTACCAGAGCTACGTCTCTGGGATCTTTATCATCATCTCGTACCGGAGATTCGTCTCTGGGATCGTTTCATCACACCTATCATCGAACTGTAGACACCTGAAATTCTTCAATAAACACCATCAGCAAAACAAAGCGTGTTTTCACTTCATCTCAAATGCTGGATCAACCGTTTTGACGCCAGCGGTCGTGTACCTTTTGATACGCGAGCTTGGGTGCCTTAACATCGGAGGCAGCGTCAGGTTACCATTTTTGGTACTACTGTCGCGTCCCCTTAACATTGGTGGCAGCGGTGGGTTACCTTTTTGGTACTACTGTCGCCCCCCCTTAAGATAGAGCTTGACTAGTCTTCCTTGAGAAGAATCTCGACAGTATATGCTGCTAAACTCCAAAGTAGCACCGGTTTGCCCGAATGATTCTTCTTCGTACTTCCAAATTGTTTTTTTTATTCTAGACTTGTAGTTATATTCTCTAATTGAAGATCTTTCCACTGAAGTAGCAAGAAATTAACGGCAACTCATAAACGCTCAAAATTATTATAGACCCAAGTTGGTGTTTTTTAGGAATCTAACGATCGTGTCAACGGGAATCAAAGGACGAGGAGGAATGCATGGATCGTTTATCATCAAAGAGCACATTATTAGTCAATTCATTTAATTTGCAATAAAACAATTGAGGTAACAAGGATACAACGATGGTAGCAAATACATTAAGTACAAACTCTTAAACGTCTAGTAATTGTGCTTCTCTTGCTTGTTAAATATATTTGGACTATAATTACAATCTTTAATCAACTATAATTACGACTAACGCAAAGGCACAAAGTACGCACCTAATTTTTTGTAAAATACTGATTCGGAAACTCATAAAAAAAAACATAAAAAAATATTTTTCAACGCGGTTTAATATTAACAAAATAATGTGCATATTAAGAATTACCAACGTAACGTTAAAGCAATTAACAAATATATGTATATATGTAAAGCACAGATCAACATTTGAAAATATCAAATTTGTTAATCACGTAATAATTAATCAATACAGATGATAATTAGTAGGTAATTTCGGATGAAAGCGCGTGCTCGTAAAATTTCAGCATTCTCGTCCATATCTCGGTATATATTTCCGTCGACACGACAACAAAGCGTTGAGTATAAATTTGATTGATTCGATCGAGCGATAAAATCGTTAGGAATGTTTCAAATACGATATTGGAAAGCGTTTTTTTTTTTAATTATCGAGATGATCAACGCGCGTTAAAAAAACTGTTTCGTTGATCGTTAGCACCGATATCACCCGTTACGTATATCCGTCTTATAATACATATTGCACCTTTGGTTGTGAACATCACGATCAATCGATAATACAATAATAACCCGTAGTCCCGCAACCTCTTCGCGTATTCAAGCAGGTCATATATTAAAAAAATAAGTGTCGCATACAATAAAAAGATCACTGGGTTACGACAAACAACATGTGACAAATGCGCGCGTGCCGTAAATTACAATGTCAACAAACATAACAACGAAAAAAACAATAAAATTATCCATGAAATACATTTTGTAAATAAAAATCAACAACTTACATAAAAAAAAAATAGCCATGTCTTTCACAGTAGTATTATACTAATTTATCTTAATTAGACGTTGTTTATGTAAATTGGATCCCGAGGATTTGTCAACGGCATATTTATAATTATAGTTAGCACCGTAGATCCGATGGATATTTTTTTAAAATTCATTCCGTCTACTGCGTGAGTAAATCCAATACACAAATACTTAAAATTAATGTTTGGCATTGATTATAGGACGGCTCGATACCGTAAACAAAAATTATATTATTAATTGTTGTAAAATTAACGGCTTTTTATAAGGCGTGGACAAAAAGTTCATGCACTGAACTTATCGAGGCGTTCCATATGCTCTTTTCAATGATTGAAAAGAGTTCTACGTCCTTGGTTCTCCAAAATATTCGTCTTACACAATCATACGGAGCCACATCAAGCAAATAATAAGTAATCCGGAAAGAAATCCATGTTTTCATATACTCTCGTTTGACTTCAGTTTGTGTCCAAGCACAGTGTCGACTTTAGATTTTGTGTCTGGATGCTGGTTTTTTATGATCAAAGCTTAAACTCCGCTAAGTCAGCAAAAACCATCAACGAGATTCATGGACCAGTGCCTATAGTGGATCACAAGACGCCTCTAACACAGGAAAACCCTCAAAATTCAATGATAACACAAAAAACAACGGAGGTAAATGCCCTCAACCTTTTTTTCAGCGAACCCAAGATGAGAAATGTATAGTTTATGACAAAGTAAGAAGTAAAAAGCAAAGGATTTTCAAGGACCAAACACCCGTTCCAATCCCAAAGCCAGGTTTTACAATTAAGAATGTTCTTTTATGCATTTCTTGGAATATTATTGGAGTTATTCACTCTGGAGAAACCATAACTACAGAAGTGTATTGTCGACAATTAGACACATTGAATCAGTAGCTGAAGGAAGAACATTCCAATCCAGATGCAGAGAGCCCAAGATCACCAAGGAACAAAAGTAGTAGTGAATAAAATGCACGAGGAAAGCACTGATTCAATGAATAAACATCTAGAAACATACTGAAGAAGGAAGCAGATCAGAGCAGTGGTCGATTTCCCCTTAGGCGCATAAGTCGTGCGCCTGGGGCCTTATTAATTCAGGGGCCCTAATTAATGGTCATATTTCGTATAATGGCGATATGATCCATGGATTCAGGCACATAGCTACCTTAAGGCAAAATGATGCAAGGCATTGGAGCCCTAAGCATATACCCTTCCATTTTTCTAGAAATAATAAATATTTATAACATCGAAGAAAAGCAATAAAAATTAGAAGGTTTAATTAAGTTTTTCTTTCTGTCTTTCTGCATAAATCAATGTATCCAAATCATTGCAAAAATAAAATAAAAGTAAACAAAAATACTTTAAGGGGCCTTTTAAAGGGCCCAAGTGCTACATCCGCCACTGGAAACAGCATTCCTCATATATTAAAGAAATAATACAGTCCACATTGAATGGCATGGTACTACTTACTACGAGTCTTTAGAATAACTGTTAAAAAAAGCAATGAAGCAAATTTGGTTGAAAATCGATCGAGTCTGAAACCTTTTTTTAACTAAAACCACAGATGAAAGAATTAAACAACTAAAATGGGAAGTATTTTCGCATCCCCCATATTCACTAGTCATAGGACCTTCAGATAAACCTATATAGACTGTTTTTACTTTAACTGAATATTAGAAAAAAAATACAGAAGTAAAAAAATTAAGAAGGGAGTCATAAAGTTACATGGGAGATGAGAAATGGTTCCAAGTAATAAATGGTTCCAAGATAATTATATTTTAGGATGCTTAAAAACATGGATTTCTTTCCGGATTACCAAATAATCATTAGTAAAACATTGTTTTTAATAAAAAAAAAAACCAAATCCCCGAGTTTTTGACCTCTCTTCGTTCCGAACGCATTAATATTGTGTCCATACCTCGTGTATATTAACATATTGACGAAAAAATACTAATTAGGAACTGCATTTGTATACACAATAATAATATACATAAAAATAATTATTTATAAAATTAAAATATAATTCATGAATAATTGTACGACGACAAAAAAAATTGAGTCGAATAAAAAAAGTAATTCGATTTCTGTTAAAAGCGACATAAATGTTAACGGAAGCACTCGATTAGAACACTAAAAATAATTCGTACGTATATAAACTAAGTCCCGTTAAAAACTATAAAACTAATAATCCAAACCCGGCCGCATAAATTTTTGGCACTGATTTCTACATTTCACAAGCAAAACATATTAAACGAATACTAAGAATTTTGTAGCAAATAACTGAAACAATTGTTATTATGTGTATATATTGTTGACTTGTTGAGTACACCTGATGAACGTGGCCCTGCGAGGCAGTTCGCGGAGGCAAGCTGCGCCGACGTACGTGCACGCCGACCGGAGACCGCCGAGGATATCCTTCACGGTATCGGCGACGTCGCCTTTATACGGAACTTCGACGGCCTTTCCCTCCGACGATCGATATTCAGCCACTCCACCTAAAAAAAAGCATCGTAATTACGATACAACAATAATTTACGCATATAAATTCGTAACGATCGACTTACCGGAATGCTTTTGCATTGCGACAGTAGACGCCATGCCGTAGAACAGTTTGAATTTTTTGCCCTCTTTCTCGATGACCTCTCCGGCGCATTGTTCGTGACCTGCAACCGACGATACAAATTATTCATGATCTACGCATTCATTATTGTATGTATGCAAATATATTTACCGGCAAACATTCCACCGGCCATGACGAAATCGGCGCCGGCTCCGAACGCCTTTGCGACGTCTCCAGGACATGTGCAGCCTCCGTCCTGAAGTTGATTCATATTATTAATTATAAACGACATTAATATAATGTCGTATTGTCGATTACTTACGGAAATTATATGGCCCTTCAGTCCGTGTGCTGCGTCAGCACATTCGATCACAGCCGATAGCTGAGGATAGCCGACGCCCGTCTTGATACGAGTCGTGCATACGGATCCTGGTCCAATGCCTACCTAAAAATTTATTTAAATCAAATTTTGCCTTATTATTATAAACGAAGGCTATTTGATTCTAAGAATATTGAATTATGTGCATGAAATTATAATGATTTAATCAACTGATGAACACGTCTCGTCTCATCATCTTCCCACTTTTGATTTTAATTGCTTCTTAATACTTGGATAATGTGTTCCAGTATTCCAGCTCTATTCTAGTATATGGTTTTATTCTTTCCGTCGTTTCTATGTCGTGCTTCTAAGAGCTGGTCATATATTTGATTCTGCATTCGTTCTATTCCAGATCATATTATGCCGCTTCAACCAGGCTATATTCAGAAGCTGCTAGAAAAACTGGTCTAAACTAGAAGGTCGTAGGTTTCTGCGATCCTGTGATGAACAAGCCACGTTGATCATATGAAAGAGATACAATTGAAGAGACTTGGAAGATTTGACAGAAATTAAATTTCCTTAAATCTCGTCATTGAGTGGCACAAGAAACACAAACAATTAATACGCAAGTACAAATTCCTCTATTAACCAGCTAGAACTATATAATCTAGAATTTATTAGCTAACTCTTTACAACGAGAGATGTGGTTGACAAAGCCAAAGCCGCGTTTTACCGTTCATGGGGCGTAGGATATAAATCAGTCCGCTTGTCGTTGGATTCACTACAATTTGTCCACTCGAGCGCGAATCATCTCTTGATCAGTGACAGGAAAGTGGGATTCGTCCCCCAAGGGCGAACCACCTTTCTCTTTTTGGGTCAATCAATTCCTGGCTGTTCACGGCAATTTCAAGGCTAAGCTTAACGAGTTTAACCTAGTAGTAGTCACATTCTGTGGTCCTGTCCTTATCTGGAAGTCGCGCGTCACGGCCTACTCCATGTTGTCCAATGCGGCATCTCACCTATGGGTCTTCCGGTGGAGGGCCCAATCGGACACACTGGTCAGCAATGTAATCGGCTACAAGGCATTTGCTCGCTTTGCATCCACTTTCAAAACCCCTGACCACCCCGTGGTGCTAAGTGTGAGTAGGATAAACAGGAGCCAGTAGGGACGTCCCCTAGAGCAGATTTATCAGGCTCCGAAACTATCAAAGGTGCGGAGTCCACTACCTTGGCGGAATCCACAACCGAGAAGAATGTGCGCCTTGTGTTCCTCCTCGGCGACGGAATTCCCTGTTGTCAACCGTTGCTTTGTAGGGGCAAACGACTCCCAGTCGAACTTCATGCGTCTACATGATGAAAGAGGCTAATAGCAAGTCGGATGCGTAGCCAGTAGTCTCGGCTGGTGAAACATATGAGGAGACGTCTTAGCTCTGACGGAGCACGTGGGTACTTCCCGGGCTTAAGAGTAAGCGATGGAGTGTGCGGAAGTGGCAAACCCACACAATTCGCCCTGATCGCAAGCTTTGTGGTGCAGGGCCGGAGTCCGGCGGGAAGGGAATCGACGTGTGTGGTTGCTCCGGACCAGTGTGGGGTCCTCATTTCGCCTGCTTGACCGAAGTGTGGGCCTCCATGAACGTGATTTTGGCGTGCTTATCTGTAGAGCCAGTCTTTATGTGTCGGACCAATCTGACACCCTTTTACTTGTTTTTTCCTTGAAATCAGTTACCAATAAGTTAACAAGCTGCAATTTGTATCGTTTTGAAGGTCTGTTAGTAATCTTTTTTTCAACATTTCTCATGTTTTAGCCCTTATCAGAGAGACCTATTATCCGTGTAAAGCAATCAATGAATTTTCACAAGACGTCGAATCTCCATAATCAATAGTATTTTAAAAGACAAAGAAAAAAAAAACAGTTTTAGGAAAGAATCAAAGATGATTTCTGCGGCATAATAATACAGCAAGAATTACGCAGAACAAAATAAGAGAACGAGACTTCAGCAAAATCCATCATATTAATGGTGTTGCATCCTTGGACTGACACATTTTTAAGTCATAAAAAAATTAGAAATGTTGAACGAGTACAAAATCACTCAGGAGTCGTATTTTAATAAAAAAAAACTCGCAGAATATTATGAAATAGGTATTAAAAAACTGCCTATTCCGTGAAGGAAGACCATTCATAACGATGGAAAATATTTAACAGAACACTGTCTTTGTCGCAATAAAAAAATGACGTTTCTTTCTTTTAATGTATACCTAATATCTGCTGTTTTTATCATTTTTCGTTATGTATGATTGGCGATTTGAATCACTCCGAATTCCCAATCACGCATTGTCTTAAACGCCAAAATAAAACAATATAATTATTTAAAGTGTTAATAATCACAGCATATTAGTAATTATTCAAAAATATTGGTTTTAAATAAAATGTTTAAAACGAGTACGTTTGAAATATTTTGCGTACTATGACCGTCAATACGTCATGTTTGCCAGTTTTAGCTCAACTATTATTATATGATATACCATATTTCGGTTAAAATGATCATCGACCATGTCTCGAGATGATTCGATACTTTCAGTATTAATTTCAGCAAAACAGAAACCAATTTATTGTATTAACAACAAAAAAAATGTGCATTATGCGTTGGAATCTGTAATTGTTCTATAAATTTGAGCAAACAGTTGGATGCACAAGACCGACAGAGGTGACATTATGTCCTTTTGACGCAGGATCTTTCATAAAACCGAACCGCAGTAAGTTCCATGAGAGACCTTGGTATCGAGGGGCATTAATGTCATATTTGTGAGCATTGTGTCTCATTATTTCATTTGCTTAAACTTATCAGATCAGACGATTCGATGAAATGTGCTGTCGATACAACGTTCGATACTCACTTTGATAATATCGGCTCCGGACAATATCAACTCCTCGACCATTTCACCCGTAACTACATTTCCTGCCTATAAAATAATACTTTGAGATATCGAAATTCAAAAAACCGTATATATATATATAATGCATATAACGAGGTACCGACGATTATGGTATGTGTTGGAAAAGCCGCTCTAACTTTTCTAACATATTCCACAAAATGCTGCGAATATCCATTCGCAACGTCTAAACATATGAAATTTAAACTGGGCACCGCTTTCAATATCTCTGATAATCTTTCGAAATCGCCTTGTCCGGTGCCAGAACTCGCCGCTAGAAATAAAAAAAA
The DNA here is from genome assembly GCA_022495035.1 of Philopotamus ludificatus. Classification (NCBI taxonomy): domain Eukaryota; kingdom Metazoa; phylum Arthropoda; class Insecta; order Trichoptera; family Philopotamidae; genus Philopotamus; species Philopotamus ludificatus. Next base: position 93,931 of record JAGXCT010036594.1, on the reverse strand, counting down.
ATGACCATGGAAAATTTATTCATTCGAATGTCAAGTTAATTTAAACGATGAAACATTTCCACTGTAGATTAAATGGGATCGTCAGATGATTTACCGCACAGATATCAATTGATATAAATTATCAATTAATTAGCGTTTAAAACGTACCCATGTGCTTCAAACAATCTGGATGTTCATCACCAAAGGCTTTCCATTCGTCGGCCGTATAATATTTATGGACGGTAGTAAACATTCCGTGCTGAAACAATGTAATGGCACAAGGTTAATTACTTAAGTAACGATGAGATTTAATTTAACGCATAATATATATACAAATTATCTACAGTAATGAGAAAAATACGCAGATTAAATGCGTAATATTTAATTAAATCAAACAATCTGTATGTAAATGCATTTTATTAAGCGCAATGTCAAACGGTTTGTTTGAACAAATTTATTTTGGGACGTTTTATCAAAAAAAAACGAGATGAAATACGAACTTACCGTGGCTAGAACCTTGGCGATTTCGAATGTTCCGATTGTATCCATGTTACTGGCCATAACTGGCACTCCCCGGTACGTCTGTTTAGAATTACGGAAGGTAATTTCTCTATACATATCAACCTAAAAATAATAAATATTATTATTATCATAATAATTACTCTATTAATGAATATTTACGAATTAACCTTAAAATTTATATCTTTTAAATAATATAATAAATATGCATTAATTAATTTATAATAAATTTAATATCACGTATAATTGCATAGTATACATATCTAGACGTATGCAATTTAACGCCTAAAATATATAAAGCTCTTAAGATAAATTGTTTATCATATTTTTTATATTTATTTACAGAATACATTGTCATTTGGTGATAATAATAAACGACATGTATTTTGTAACAGTGTCAGTATCAAGATTAATATCATATCATAATGAAACAATTATTCTCGGCGTATAACGCTCGTGCTTCATAAGGTTAAGAGTAGCACGTGACGTCAATGGCGCCTCGGTGTGAAAAAAATATACATGTTGTAATCGCAGTAACGCCACTGAGTCAACACAGCTCAATCGATACAGTAAACAGATGTAAAAATGGACGAAAAACGAAAATTAGGCCGATAACCGTGGCCTGATCGATAACAGCCGCTGGCGGAGGCGATTCAAATTTGGCGCCAAATGTCAGCTGGCGCGTATCGATCGGGGAGCGGCACTTACATCGTTGCGGCTGCGTAGAGTGCTCCGCTTGGGGCGCAGCAGCACGTCCTTGAAGTCCAGCTTCACCTCGTTCACGATGTTTGGCATGGCTGCGGCGGCGCGACTGCTGTTCGGGCAGCGTTCGTATTTCGTAACCTGACACCGGTGCTACCAACACAACAACACTTCGATACTGGCAACACTAACCTACAATTAATTTTAATCAGTTAATCAATTTTTATTGAAATAAAAACTAAACAAATAATTATTACACATATAAAATAAGAATTCCAAAACTAAATATATAATATTATTTTATACATTAAAAGTTAAAATAAAACATATTTATATAATGGTAACAGACAACATTTAAAAACGTACGTTCCACACCAAGAGCTCTCGAAGAATGAATGACAATCTGTTCGTTACAATTGTCCAAACACGAACCCGAACCGTTTCCGAGAAATAAAACAATAGCTTTATCCTAAGCAGGTACCTGCGTCTAAGCCCCGAGCACAATTTCAACAAAATAAACGTCTCGTTTATATTTAGTGGAATATTTTAATGCGGATTCATAGATTTAATGTTATTATTTATTTTATTTACTTTATGCACTTATACTATACGAAAGTTTTAGACATCTGTATAATCAATTACAACCGTGTACAGGAATCTCCTGTACACGGTTGCTATGCGGATATCAATTTAATTTGATATAGTAGATGTAAGTAATCAATACAGTTAACGCATCGAGATCGAATTTGTTAATAATTCCAATTTATATAAAAAATATAATAATTAAATGAATTATAATGAAAAAAAATATACCTGAAATGTATTACAGACGAGACTCTGCGTTACTTAAAGTTGCATGCGACCTATCCCTTTTCAATCAATACATATTAGTTGCTAGGGGATGTAAACTCGAAGGAATTTTAATAGCATATATAACAAATAGAAAGATGTAATATTTTACTTAGTTAAACATCCTATAATTCAACATCATATAACAACGTTAACAATTTTTAAGCCTGTACGTGATTGCATATTCAGTAAAATAATTTTATATGTCCATGGTCATTCATAATGGAAATCATGCACATGGTCACGTTCCTCAAAAATGAGGGAAAGAGTCAGGGAAATTATGGATTCTAAACAGGGCTTTATTTTTTTTTAGTCTTATTATATTTAAATGTAACTTCAATTAAATTTAACGCAGCTTTTTATATATACCACGAGACGCACAATTTTTTTTTTATTTGATGATAAAAGATTCTGGATATTCCCAAGAATTTAATGAACACATTCGATTGTCAATTGTCAACAATTAAAATAAAAAAATATATTAGGTTAAATTAAAGCAATGGTCGAAAATTTAGCTGTTAGGACGTTTCGCAGTGTGTTATGTCACTTGAAGTTGTCCGCGGCGGCAGCTTCCTCGCCCCCATTGCGGCGGGCCTGTGTGAGTTCTAATGATTTTCGCTATTTGTATAATATGATCTAGCAAATAGTTAAATTTTTGCAGAATTTACGTACACTGAAAATTTTTGACAGCTGACACGATTTTTAATGTCAAATTTAAGATAAGCTCATCGAATACTAAAGCCTTCACGTGAAAAAGCTTAGATATTTTTATTTAATAAAATAATTGATAGATATTAATCTGTCGCTTTGCATATTATTTGTTGGTTATGGCATATCATAACATTGGAAGTCTATTATTGCTTTTTTTGGACTAGATCTAGCAAAAATATTTAGTATTTATATCTCGAATAGTTATTATATTGTCTGGTTCAAGTTTCAGTTAATTTTTAATATGCAATTATTTTTATATAAATTTCAGGTGCCGCAAAGTGAGACACTGTATACAAAAATTTCAAGATGGCCGTACTTTTACGAACGAATCTTATAAAAAATGTCTCCAACAACGTCGTGTTGTGCACTATCGTCACACCCGCTAATCAAAAGCGTGGAATATATGGCAAAGTAATGCGCCAGGTGTTAGAGCAGGAACGCGGACCTAGGCCTGCACCGTATCCATGGGAAAAAAAGCCGTTTTATTGGTGGAAATCGGCATTCGATCACCCTCACGATAGATTCGACGAGAACTCTAAAGTGGTAGTCGTCGAAGGACCGATCGGCGTAGGCAAAACTGAACTGGCCAAAAAAATAGCCGATGAATTTGACATGAGGCATTTCCCCGAGCCGAATATGGACGGCATATACATCAACGGGTATGGCTATGACTTGAGACAGCTCGATTCCCAATTGCCAAAGTCGTGTCAAAGCTTTGATCACAAAAACTTTTGCAAGGATCCTAACCATTTAAACGTCGCCAATTTTCAAATTTTAATGTACAATCAGAGGTATTCTCAATACATCGACGCTCTGGCGCACATTTTAAACACGGGACAGGGAGTTGTACTGGAACGATCTCCGTTTTCCGACTTTGTCTTTGCCGAAGCAATGTATAAATCAGGTTTCATCAGCAAGGGCGCCTTATCCGTGTATCACGAAATTAAAAATAATACAATAACCGATCTGCTGAAGCCGCATCTTGTCATCTATTTAGATATCGATGTTAAAACTGTGCAGGACAGGGTTAAGAAGCGCAATTTGCCATACGAGCAAAACTCTAAAGTTATGTCCGATTCATATCTAGCCCTTCTGGAGAAAAATTATAAACAATTTTATTTGAAGGACATCAGCCAGCATGCCGAACTCCTCGTTTACGACTGGACTGCCCACGGGGATTCGGAAATTGTCATCGAAGATATCGAACGAATGGATTTCGATCGATTCGGTCCGTACGATCCCAAGATGAAAGACTGGCGTTTCACACCTCTAGATATTGCAAATGATTTACGCAGACTTTACACAAACGATAAATACTTTTTAATGAATTATTTCAATGTACCAAGGTACGACGTTCCAGAATTGATGATCAGCGGCGATGACTGCGTAATTAAGGACACCGTGTATGAGTCTACTCCAGGAATGAGATATAGATTTGGATTTAATAAATCTGCAGGAGACACCGGTTTATTATTTAAAATTAAGGCACCTCTTAGGAATGAAGAGTATTAGAGAAATACTTTTTTTAAACGGTGTTTTTAGACAATTCAATTACAATAGTGTATTATATTTATAACAAATCTACATAGTTTGTCTTAATAAACACTATAATTTATGTTTATAAAAATGCTTTTGAATTTTATTTCAACTATCCACCTCCTATTAAAATTAAAATATCCGTTTTCCTACATAGACCCCTTTCAACTAAATAATTTTCTTCATAGATGGGGTCTATTTACTATGGAAAATAGACCGCAAGCATTTCTAGTCAAGATATTGATGAAGAATATTGACTAAAAAGGGATTACTCTAAGAATAAAAATAGTTATTTATGGTCTAGTTTTTAATTTGGTCGATCTTTTGGATGTTACTAGTACGGTTACACTCGCAGTTGCACATTGTACCGGATGCGAGCGAGAAAAAACATCGCCTCCGTTTCAATTTTTTTTCGCAATTGCAGACAATAAAGGTATAGTATTATTTATAATATTTATTCTTTAGACTTTATTACACAAATACAAAAAGTTTGTGATATGTAGAGTTTATATTAAACGAGTTATTCGAGAAAGATAAAAAACTTGGGGCCTCAAAAAACCCCCATCGGCACCGCTAAGTTAAGCAAGCTTAAAAAATCAAAAAAACATCGGCCTCAAAAGGTATTATAATAATAAATATTGAAATTTTTGGCGACCACTGCTCTAGAATGTCCTGACTAATATTTTTTGGCTTATTTTGTAAATCTTAGACACTATTTAGCGATGATTAATTTTCCTATAGTCAGATGCATTATCCCATCTGCGACACCGAATTAATATATTTCTAACCCCGAATCAACGTTTTCCTTCTAATTATGTTTTTTTTATTACTCTTATTATGTGCAAAATAATTTGATTAAATATAATAAGAGAAAAGTTTTCAAATTAAAACTGAATAAATAACCGATCCGTCACGGCGACTCGACCAACCGCATCGTCCGCAGCGTCTATTTATTATGACTTTTTAAGACAAATATAAGACTCATAAAATTTAAAAATTGGGTTCACAAATAAACCCCATCGGCACGGCTAGGTTAATATGTCGTTAGCGGTCAGAGGGTTAAGCAAATTAATATTTACACGATAATAAAATGTCATATCCAATTTTATTTTTAAAATTTCTCAAATGTTTAAATAAACTCTCCCGTTTACGATTAATTCCGTTATTATTTAAGAAAAATTAATATAGAAGTGCAATTCATGCCATTATTTGACACAAATAAAAGTCTTAAATCAAAAGAGATATATATATTTGAGATGGCCGTCATATGTAACGTTTGAGCCAAATATTACGAAAATGCTGCAGTTGTCAGTGTGTGAGCTGAACTTTAATCTCTTTCCATTTCAAGCCAGTGTCACTTGCGTTTCTTCGGTAAGAATTCTTTAGATCACTTTATTTTTATAGCATTCACCTCATAAATTTATCCCCAGAGATAATCCCCGATCGAAGGTCCAGATTTTATTAAGCATCCATATATTGCGACATGGCCTTCGATTAATCATTTCTAATACGAATATATTAATGTAAATAATCGCAAGAAAAAAATAAATCATATATTTTTTAACTTACAGATATAAAACGTTTGAATAGCGATGGCAGCGCCTCCGAAACCCTGGGAAGTGGCAGGAGTGAATGGAAGAATCGGTATGGACAACGTGATGCAAACAAATAGTTCACCTGCAACTTTGGGCCAACCGTTACATACATCTTTCACAACCGGTCCCTCAATAACTCCTCCGGCGTTGCCGCCGAGACCGTATGCACGCAACAGTTTTGGTTCTACTCCGTCATATATGCCATATGGAGGAGGAGGAGGAGGTTTTAGCAGTGGATATAATTCATACGGGAGTGGTTACGGAGGATACGGTGGATACGGTGGATCGGGTTATGGATCAAGTTACGGAGGATACAGTGGATTCGGCGGCATGGGAAGTCAAGGCTTTGGAAATTTTTACGGAGGATACAATCGAATGAGCGGAAATATGCACGGCGATGTAGAGAGCAGGTAATATATATAAATATATTTATTATTCATAATTATATTGAACAATATATCGTTCTTTTACATAATATTTTTTTATAGATTTATTCAAATGGCGGAGGAGAGTTCCCGTCCGACGTTTAATTCGATCGAAAGTGTAGTCGGAGCCGTCGGCAGTGTGGCTATGATGCTAGAGAACACGTTCTTCGCAATGACCAGCTCATTTCGGGCAATACTCGGTAAACATAATTATTTCCTTAGCGATAATAGTTGCAGTTTGATAATTGACAATATGATTTCATATCATTCAGATAAAATCTTTTAACCAATTAATTACTATGCTATCTATTGAATTAAAATGAATGTTTTTTTGTTGTTGTTGCTTATCTCGTATTATTCCGTTGTAATACACAACTATTGATATTATTTATAATTTACGTTATAATATACATAAGTTTTATGACCTTAAATTATCATTTAATAGAATCACAATGAATTTTATCATAACACTTATTTTCAAGGAAAGATCAGTGAAACTGATAAAATAATATACGGAATTTTCGTTTTACTTGAAAAAGTGACAGAAATATAATCATCTGAACGAACCACAAGTATATCTGATAAAAGGAAGGATTTTTTAGAAAAAGCAGTCTTCATAATCTTAAAATAAAGGACGAATTTAATGTCTGATGATGTGAAAAGAGCACCGCAGTCTAGTCACTCTGACGAAAGCTGGGACCGGTATATCATTATATAGTCAGCACAGCTCCTCGTTGGTTCGTATACGCCATTCACCGACGTTGAATACGGCTCCAAATATTCGTCTCAGAAACCTCCTCTCCAGGAAATTCAGTTGTCAATCATCTTGTTTTGTCAAGCAAAAGACCCCCCCAGTCAACCCTTGTGTTCGGATGATGAATGGGCATGCTAAGTCTGATGCAAATGCAATGTTGACAGCATAGCACGATGGAGCATGCGGGACTTCTTTAGAGTGATAGATGGAAGTGCGCCGAAGTGGCATCCCGGCCACATTCTGTCCTATATTGAACCTGCAGTGCCGGGATGGGGAAGGGCAGTAGACAGATAAGCGGTACCATAACGGTGACTGTAGTACCAGTACGGAGAACTGGTTCCTCAAGTTCGATCCTGTGGCCTGACTCGTCTTTTTCACAGTAAAAACAGTCCTGTTGTCGTCAGCGCCACTACAATTTGCCGAATCGAGAGCGAATCTTTGGCAACTTTAAAATCACGGGTCTGCGAATCGTCTCTTGACCAGTGGCAGGAGAGGTGGGACTCCTGCCCCAAAGGATGGACTACCTATCTATTCTTTCACGATATCAGAGCCAGACTAAATTATAGCTGGTTCTTCCCAGACTTCTGGGTCAGTCAACTCCTGACTGGTCACCGTAATTTCAAGGCTAAATTTAAACGTCTGTCAGGATTATAATCACGTTCTGTGGTCCTGTCCTTACCTGGACGCCGCACGTCACGACCTACTCTATGCTATCCGATACGGCATTTCCCCTACGGGTCTCCCGGTGGAGGGCCCTGGATTGGACACATGGACCTGGTCAGCGGTGTAATTAATCTTCCGGCCCCTGTGTGCGTAGCACAATCTGGCCTAATGGATGGCGGTCCTGGGTAGATGGAAAAAGCCCAGGACAGGCAGATACTGTTGTACTGTTGTACCCGCATCGAATTAGGGGGCCATTTATCTATCTATATTCAGTAGAACCTCGATTATCCGGACTAATTGGGGATGAAGGTAGTCCGGATAAGGAACAAATCCGGATAAGCGAAAAAAATCATAATTGACAGGAAAAGACGATTATATTTTATTAAAAAAAAACAATTATCGATTTTTGCTTAAAACTAGCTTTTCCTTTTGAAGCTGCTAAATCGCGAATACTTTTAAAACATATAGTTGTCCTGAATCACACTCTTCTTGGCTCTCCAAACCACTTCATCACGATATCTAAACACTGAAAAGCTTCAGAATGTGTTGGACTAATATTTCACCATTCATCCAGGCTTTTTTCTGATGATCATATTCAACCGGAGGAAGACTATTGATATTTTTAAAGCATCTAGGGTTCTTTGATTTCCCAAATGACAAACAGTCATCTCACAAACATCTAACCTACAAGCCACTGTTACTTACAAGCCACTGTTACCTACAAGCCACTGTTACCTACAAGCCACTGTCACCTACAAGCCATTGGTACCTACAAGCCACTGTCACCTACAAGCAACTGTCACCTACAAACCACTCTAACCTACAAGCCACTGTCACCTACAAGCCACTGTTACCTACAAGCCATTGGTACCTACAAGCCACTGTCACCTACAAGCCACTGTCACCTACAAGCCACTGTCACCTACAAGCCACTGTCACCTACAAGCCACTGTTACCTACAAGCCATTGGTACCTACAAGCCACTGTCACCTACAAGCCATTGGCACCTACAAGCCACGTCCACGTCGAAACCAACCCCGTCGTCCGAAGGGGGTCTATTTTTATAAGGAAAAATAGGGCCTGGCATTACAAACTCAAGTGTGGTGTTTAATCATCGATATCTTGACTTTTAAAAAAAAAAAGATTATTATAAGAATAGAAATAGTTATTCATGATATGCTTTATAATTTCTATGTCCTATGGGGAGATCTATATGTCTGCCTGTTGCATTGGCACACACCATTATGGTGACACGTTCTTTACTAATTTTGTACGCCCTAGTGTAGTATTTTCGCGATCTTGATGCTAAGATTTATTGGTGAACTGTTATTACCAACCGGTCTCGTCAGCATTATAAATAAATTGATAGTCGAATCCTTCCCTCTCCACAAAAATGTTAAATGTGTCAATGAAAGTGTTTGCTGAAGGTAATGTCATTTCGCTTTCTCATGAATTTCCCTGATACCGTAATAGATCCTTTGAATCTTTCAAACCAGCCCGAACTTGCTTTGAATGGGAATCTCATTTAATCTTGTATTAAAAAAATATTGCCTTTTCACACAATAATGGACCAGATATTGGCTGTCAAATTATCATCTTCGTATGAACCACATAAAAATACACTCTCCAACTTCTTCATTTGCTGATTTTCACTTAACTGCAGCTCTGAGGTTCCATCTTCTGACATTAAACCATTATTAAACTTTAAAACTTTTCCTTTCTTTTTTTTTATATCGAGATCGTTGGCGTTCCGACACCATATTTATTAGACAAAACCTGGACTTGTTGAGCTTGAACAAATGCATAAGAGCATTTAAACCGTGCGTAAACAGCAGATGTGAAAATCAGCACGCCCGTACACAAAAAACTAATTCGTATTTTTTTTTTGTTTATTTTGACTAATCCGGATAATCCAGGTTCTACTGTATTATAATGACAAAATTATGAACATTTTTCTAGCGGTTAAAGAGTTAAATGGTCTGCAAAATTAAAAAATAGTATACTTATATTTTTTATCTAACCTTGTGTATCTCAGATTTGAATTTGATCGTAATTCATTTCTGATCGCACATTACTGCAATCATATTATCAAACATTTAATAAATATTTTCATTATCATCCGCAACGATTCAATTAAATAATGTTAATTTTATATTTTACAGGCGTCGCAGAAAACTTTGGACGATTGCGAACGTTATTTGCTCAATTTTGGTCAGCATTTGCCATTTTCCGTGCATTCAATTGGCTCGTTAAAAAGCTACTAGTCCTTCTCGGAATCAGAACCGAAGATGAATTCAAGGTTAATTGAAACATTGATTATTATTTCACATATCGTAAATATATTTATGATCTTATCTATAAACTTACTCACGATAGGCATGGGCCGAGGCGACGAAACAAACCGGCGGAGACGGAGAGGCCGCCGTCGGTGGACCGTCATCCAAAACCAGCTCGTGGCCGGCGATATTGTTCCTCGCCGTCATCGGCGCCGTTCCGTACATCATCGTCAAAATGCTCGGATCAATAAACGCATCCATTCAATCCAACGGTAATATATAAATAAAATCACGTTAATATTTTTTTAATCAATCCAATTAATATACTCGTATAATTACAGCGTCGGATCCTAAATCGTGGCAAAATTCGATGCAAGCCATTGCGCAATACGATTTCCAGGCGTCGTCTCCGCAAGAATTGAGCTTCGGAGCCCATCAGATCATAACGATTGCTCCGCAAGAGTTGCAAGGCAATCTATGGAACTCGGGCTGGTTGTTGGCGTCGGTCGATCAGAAGACATCGGGCCTCGTGCCTGTGAATTATTTCAAGATAATAAAAAATCAATTTACCTCGGCGGGGACACAGCCGCCGACAAATGTGCCGATGCTGCCGTCGATTCCTGAAAACAATGCCGGCCTCGAACAGAATTTGAAACCGGAGAATATTTTGCAGAGCGTCGTATCAAATGTCGAACCGATTGTCGATAAACTGGACACATGCTCAAATATACCAAAGAGCGAATAAAACGCTCCTTTTTCCAATATCTTCGCCTATTATTCTGCTATAATATTGTACGTTAGTTTATTAACGAGATGCTCATATTAAACTCGCTATCATGGAATACCTCGGTCCGTATTCTATCGTCGAATTAAAATAATTTACCAACTTTGTAGACAGTTCTAGTATATAATCCGATGATATATTGGAAAAAAAAAAACTATTTATTAGGTTGTTAGTAGTGTAAGGAAATGAATTTTAAATGTTTTCGATTAAGAAAAATATTTTAAAGTTATAGTAGCCATCATGACTTATGTAAATAATTTTATTTGTATACAGTCAACCTTTCTATAGCGCCAAAATAGGAATTGCGCTATAAAAACCCACTCTATAGAAGACTACGTACCCATTTTTTTTAAATTGAATGTAATCAATACTAAAAAAATTTTCCATTGACATATTTAAAACGCGGCGATCTGGAAGGAAGCACTATAGGAGGGAATGCCGCTCTATAGCAGATAGCGCTATAGGAGAGTTGACTATTAACATACCTCAGTTACGATTGAATGGAACATTCTATGAATTTTAGTTAAATATAAAATTCATAATTAAAATCTTGCTTATAAATTATGCAATAAAAATGAATAGATTATCGTATTTATTTTTTTTCTATTGAATTTAACTTACGAGCAACGATACGGCAATTAATATTGTCGAGCCGAAGAACGACTATATGGATATTTAATTTTGTATATTAAAATAGCATGTTTGTATCGTAAATTTTAATCAAATATACTGAGAAGCGATCTCAGTAATTAATCCAACGTAATGTGAATGCATTTATATCGCATAAGCTTAACAGCAATAATTTTTTAATAATTATTCTAGTGAAAATCGGGTTTATCAGAATATATTATTTGATAATATATGTAAATTTATAAATATTAATTGTATATGAATTGGGGTTACGGATGGCGACGGCTCGTTTTAGCTGCAAATTACAAAATTGTGAGATTATTTAGTGAATATAAATATTACGGTTTTGGTAATGATGCATTCCAAAAAAATATTTTGTACAGATTATCGTTAAATAAATTGTTTAGTTTTCCATCCGCGGTTGTTGTATTTTTTTTTTTATGTATGTAATTATAATTTAATTATTCGTGTTGTTTGTATAGTTGTAAATTTTTTTATATGAATAAAATTGACTTATTACATATGCGCAATATTTTAATTTATAATTATTATTGACCGGTTGATTAAATTCGGGGTCAATTATGGTTACTTGTGTTTCGTAATGTGAGTGATTCATCCCGTCGGAATTGCTTATCACGAGCGTTACGAAACTACGGCCATTTAAGGAATCTGTATGTGACCCTGGTTGAACCTCGATAAAATTAAAATCGTCTCGGCACTGATGATATCCTATTACATTAATCATTGTTCTAGTCCTTTGGTATTATCTAAAAACAACAACGTATTATTTAATGCTGAAGCATAAAAAAATTATAGGATAATATAAAGCATCATATGTACATAAAAATGGCCATTAGTTGGATTAATGTAGTGGAATATTTTTTTTTGTCTGAATATATATTTTGGCGTGAAATTACATATAATTATTTTTTTTAGGCATGCTCGGTAATTCCAGGAAGCCTTGCTGACATAAAACTTGTAATAAAACATGTAGATTACGTGTTCGTGGAAACTTTATATATTAAATCAATAATATCTTTCCTATGGTGCATCGACAACCTTGATTTTGTGCAATGGAAGTCAAACGTTAAGCGTCAGGGCCGAAGCGAAATTGTAGTCAACATTGAAAATCTATTGTCGGTTTAACCAGAGGTCAATGCTGTAGACATGACCTAAAAAGATGCGTTCTGAAAACTGTAAAAACAGTTAAAATCTATTCGATTACTATTAAAAAAGATTTAATTCGAATTTCGGCTTATATTAATATTCTTCATAAAAATTAAATAATATATATTTGCGGGAGGTCAAACCGAGATGACCTATTTAGATCTCCAATCAACCCGATCGGGGTTAAACCTGTCAATTTACTAGTCCATGAATAGTTAGTGGAGCGGCAATTTTAATCTGTCAACGGGCGTATTAAAGTGTTTGGATTGGCAGACTGCTAAAATATCCATAAAATAAATCCTAGTTTATATTCTATTATACAATTCAAGCTTTCTCATCGTCGTCTTATAGAGCAATTAATGTAAAATAAATAAGCTCATTTAATTTAACACATTCTATTTAAATTTAATAAAAAAAAATAGATTATATGTAATAAAAACGCCGTTTTAAAAGCGGATGTAGTTTAAATAATAAATCATATGGTATTGATTTTTTTTAATTGAGGTTAAACTCGCCCTTCAAATTATCATCGAAACAAATGAATTAATAACCGCCATTTTGTTTTACATACAACTTGAAGCGATGATTTTTATTAGGCCACAACAATGATTTTAATGTCCATTGATCGACCCCCTTTTGATACATTTATCATTAATTAAATAAATAAAATATTTTTAAGATTACGTCTAAAAAATAAGATACAATTTAAATGTAATTTTGAATCATATAACGGCGGATTTAAGCGTAAACATGTGTTTAAAATGTTTTTAGTGGTGTGAAGGAAATAGTTTGGATATCACTATTTTAGACTATCGCCATCGCTCAGAATCGCAATGCGCATGCGCTGTCCCGGCGTATCGACATTAGATGCAAGTAGGTGAACCATTCGATATTATTTTTGGGTCTTCGCCAGAGTTTTCATTCACTCGTGGGAATGAATCAGATTTCTGGTGCTCGGCGTGACGTCATTTTAACCCTTTCACTGCTAAACAACGATAAATCGTCGTTTTTTATACTTGCAAGAACGATCGTAGCAACATTTTCATTCTTTTCAATGGTTACGTGGACTCCAACAGAATATTTGAGAGCCTAGATCTAATCTCTAATTGTTTAAATATTATTTCCCTCGTCGTTTCAATGGTAAATAGGGATATGGAATATGCTTGATGAGTTGATCCGACTAGTTTAAATCACTTTCTCATCCTATAACTTAAGAAAAATCCATCTTAAGAGGTTCAAATGTATTTTAAATCGCAAAATATCGGATTTTTTTGCATAAATAGAAGTTTTCATAATAAATTTCGAGATAATGCATATCGAATTAAACGAGTTTTAATGCATCAACTCTCGACTCTTCTCTAACATCTAAAAAAAATATAATACCACATATACAATTTGAATTGTCTGCCAATTTTTTTGACACAGACGAGTGGAAACTGCACGAAAAGATTGTATTAGTACTAACAATGCTAATGACATAGTGATGATCGGTGGAAGCTAAATTACACGAGGCAATGTCACGAGACAAACTTATTCGGTCAACACAGTATCGTCAAGCTAAAACTCTAATTCATATATGAATATTTGTATCGCAAATTCGTGATTTTTTTTTAAATACAAAAGCAACACTTAACCTTGATGAATTGATTAGCTGAATAAAAAAAAACGATACAATGGACTGTTATTTCTTTATCAAATTACAGCGATTGTGATTTATTCGATCGTATTCCAAAAATAATAAAAATACATTCAGAAAATTGCATTATTTTTTTAATAAATTGGCGAAAGTAGAATGTGGGTAAAAAGTTGTAGGAAAGTTTTCTAATTTGCAATGGTGAAACTCGACCCTCTAACAGGATAGTATTTTTGTTTCGTATCGTGTTTTCGTTAGGGATTATGGAAAAAAGTACCACAGAGAAGACCCTGAAAGCAAAAAGGGTCATATCAAAATATAATCACGAGGCTGGTACTGATGGCGCTGGCAATACCGCAAAATATTGATTTATCTCTCGCCAGAAATAAGTTGAGAATCAATAAATACCCACATACGAGATTGGATTTAAAAACAGCAAAAAAAACAAGAAAACCAACGAATTAATTTTTATAATCTGATTTTTTTAATTTAAACGATAAACGACGATATATCGTTGTTCGTAATAACAGCGAAGTATGCTAAGTGCGATCGTCGTTGACGTCATAAAGCTCGAAAAGTTAAATAGAATTCGGGATCTTTCTACTGTGCCAGTGCGTCAGTGGTATTAAACCTTTTTATTATACATTAATGCTAAAAATATCTTACATTATGTTTTCAGGACATTCTAGCCTGAAAATAAAAATCATTTTTTTAATAAACATTAATTATTATCGTGAGCAAAAAAAAGCATGAAATTGTTTCACGTCTTTCAATATTTAAGTTAAATTTATTTAAGCTCTTCGAATCCATTTTTTTTTTGATACACATGCGTTCCGTGGGTTATACGTTACCCATACCTATTATAATCTATATATTAATTAAAAATAATTTAAATGATCCATCACGGTGACTCGAAACTAACAGCTCTGACTGATGGGGTATATTTTATATGAAATTATGTATGAAAATAGACCCCAAACATTTTAAGTCAAGAACTGATAAATTCTTTGACAGTACATTGACATTTATTTTAAAAATGGATTTATCAACGAATAAAAATAGTTGCTCATGATATGCTTCATAATTTGATCGATAATTTGGATATTTTTATTAATCAATATTACGTGTAAGTGACGTGAGAACTCGACGATGTTCCGCCGCGACTAAAGCACGTTCCCGACTCGTCGCATGTGATTTTACGACTTGCACAGCACGATGTTTTTTCTCGTTCGCACTTGCACATGTGCGATGTTTTTTTCTCTCGTATCCGGTACGGAGTGATAAAACACATTTTATATCGCTCCGTTGGGGTCCTAAATAGACCCCATCGGCACGGCTAGGTTAAATAAAATTTAAAAAATCATGTTCTCGCCTAATGAAGACATTTGTAGAGGCAAAAATTGAAGGTAGACAGTGGTTTGAAAGAAAGAAGCTGTCATGGCTCCTCAACATTTGCAATTGGACCGGGTTGGGAGCTCCAGAATTGTTTCAGCTCGCCAAAAACAGAAGATTAAATGAAGAAAAGATAAGGATCTATAGATCGCAGATAGTTGCAGGAGAAGAAGAAAGATTTTTGTTTAAAAAAATATTTTTATCCGAGTGTTACATTGAGGAAGCATTTTTCTTCACATATTTTTATCATTTTCTTCGTGAATCTAATTAATGAAAAATCTAATTTTTAATTATAGCCCACATATTGTTACGATTAAAATAGAATACATATTTGAAATTATTTTTGAATATAGAGAGCCATCAAAAATACATCTCGATTCTCTCTTCTCGATTTTTTTGGACTTACACTTTCTTTTTTTTGCGCAAATTTAAAAACTATTTTGATTTTTTTAAGCAGCTTATTAACTATGGAATTTTTTATAGGGTTAAATATTGCGAAAAAGGGGAAAATGTATAATCTGTAAAAACGTAGAACCAATTTCCGTTTATTTTTTCAATTTTACGTCTGATGTATCTTTTTCTACGCATTTTTAATATGGCGTATACGACGTTTGATAAAAAATATGCAGAATTTACTAAAATCTTCCTACATTTTTGCCATATTTGCAAAATTTCCGAGCACGCTGAAACATATGAAACCTTTTCGACAGCTAACAACAAAGTAAGCATCCAATATGGCTACCGATGTCAAGATACGTCAGTAACAAGTGTGCGAATACAACAACAGCAAAAATGAAATATATACACTCGCGTATTTTTTTAAGATTATTTTATGCGGTTTTATAAATAACACTACAAGGAAACCGACCATTATTTTTAAACGATTTTTCCATTTAACACGGAAATAAAACATATCATGAATTAAATCTAACGAATTAATTACTCAAAATCATGTTTATATATGGATTTTGGGCAGTCCTACGTAGAAGGATGCGTTTATTGCCAGACAATGACACTAAATATCTATATTTTTTAATTATATATGAAAATACTCATTTAAATCATGCAAGAAGAAAATAGTATTTGATATTCATTTGTTTATTTATTTTCGGTTTAAATTTTTGACGTGTCAAACGTGTTCGGGTCGAAGGCGGATAGATCGTGTCGATTGTCCCATTTTGCGAATCCGAATTTGCAGCGGGCGGGGTTGGGGGGCCCCGCGAGGGCGCAGGCGCCGCAGGGCGAGCCTGATTGGCGCGAAAATGAAAAGCAGTTTCCCGGCGTGGCAGTCGCCATCCCGAGCCCGGCGCGGCCGCGCGCAACAGCGCTACCAACCTCAGCTGACACAACATTTCAAAAATAAACGAGTGGACGAAACAGCGCGATTGCGTGCCATATACGAAAAATATTCAAACATAATATTTTTCGCCCCCTCGACGATACCCGACGCCGCGGCATTATCCCAGGCTCCGATCGGTACGTACGATTGCACATATTTTTTTTCACAATATCGTCGGTTTACATTTAACGATTTTTATTATTTTCGCCGAAACGTGTTTATATAACGCGGTGGGCGCACGTCAGCGCCCACCCCGCCCGGTGGGCGGCGAAGAGGGCGAGGGAGGGTGGCCCGTATCTCCTCCCCTGCTAGAAAATTACCGCCTATCGACCGGAGAGCGCATACAATAATGCCTGAATAACGAAAACGTTAACCGAGGATTCGCATATCGCAATGCCGGCCGACACCTGAGATATCGATCGATCGAAAATGCAATATTTTCCATTGATAGTCATTTATTAAAATATACAATAATACGCATTTTTATTTGATTTTTAATATATATCATACCTCACGTAAAATATTACATAAGGTTGTATCGATCGTAATATTATTTATTATTATATTTCATGGTCGATTTTGTATTGCGGTCTATGAAATTATATTTAATTGCTAAATTATTATTAATATATAATTGTTTTTTTTACCTCATTTAATTAATAATACAAAAATATGTTAAATACGCAAATCAATGTTTATGAAAATGTACTATTCTAAATATTTGATTATTGATAAACATTTTCTTCATCGTCGATGCTTCTTGCCAGAGGAGCATGACACAACTCGATGGGTGGTCTCTTATTTATTATTAATTTATATCATTCTTCTCTTCTGCGGCAAGATTATTTATTTGATTTAGAAAACGTTACATCCGATAATGTAAATAAACATAATAATATTTGAATCAGTGTGTTATATGCAATTGGCGATTCTGCAAGTCTCCTCCCCGTCGGTTTCCCTCGCAAGTAAATCAATAGACGTACAACCTTCACCCATTTAGATTTTCTATTCACATTTCACCCCTTTGCGCACAATAACGGTCTCGGTGTCTGGGTCTCTGCCCTCTATCTGCCATTCTCAAATACGAGGTGGCCAGATATTATTATTATTAAAATAATTGTTAAATGCATACAAAATTACGATATGCATTAAAATCCGTGGAAAGACTCGACGGAAATGTCTGTTGGATTGAGTCAGATTTTATCCCAAACTAAAATAGTATTCCTACGCCCATTGCACATTCCATGTGTATTTCGGGAGTCCTCAATCAATGCCATGTGCTTCCGTAGAATTTACGTGTATACAAATTATCCAAACACATGCCCCTCATTTATAAGAATTTTCCGCAGTTATAATTTTTTAACAGCAACTAACAAATCGTATAACGGAGCTCATCGAATATGCAGCTGAGTTATCAATCCATCGTGTCTTCTCTTAATGCGCGTGATATGTGAGTGAAAGAGATGTCGCGATTACTGCCGTAGCCTTTCATAACTCAATCCCTATACGTCGCGTTATAGGAGGGCTTGTATTATAAATATTTTATATGCCTACCCTAAATTTTACTTCATGTAAAACACCGAATTCAAGTTGAATACCACAGAATCTACTTTAGTATTCATTTTCATTATGGCACCATGTATTATTAATTGCACGAAAATTCAAGACTCAGACTACTGTAATTTGAGAACGGCACGAACACGTGCGTGACTGTGTCCACGTGCGGAAATAAAGGGGGAACAGTCTAATCAGCTGTTTATTTCAAAATATTTATAAAATGTGTGATTCATAGCGAGATATTAAAAAAATCGATCGGCGACGGTGATTATTTCTGTATATATGCGCGCGGCGAAATCTGTTATGGCCAAATTTTTCATTTAAAAACGTACATCAGCTGTCAAAGTGTTGAGGTTAAAACATTTAGTCGAGCAATTAATTTCGTAAAAACCCGCTGCCATATCGAACTGTCGTCTATTATTAATATAAATTGCAATATGGCAATAACACAATTTATTATCAAGGATTTTGATTGATAAAAAGTGGCAAATTAAAATATATGTATACACATCAATTTGTTGGGATAATAATTCTGCGAATGTGACTCGTCATTAATGAAAATGGCCTAGTTGTCATCAGGAAAATATATTGACTTTAGATTAATTTAAAATGATAAATTAATAGAGAGAGCTGGAGCCTTTAATCGAATATATAAACAATAACAGCGACGCAGTGTTGCCAACTTCATTACAGATTTCAACGTCATCGTTGAAATCTGGAATCGTCTTGCTACTTCTTTCTATTCCTGAAGATAAATAAAGACAGAATTGCTGAAATGATATATGGAAAAATGCGTCACAGAAGTGCTTGAAGCAATTTTGGAACATGCAAAAACAAAAAATTCTCTTTTAAGAAATTTCTGTTTTTTTTCTTTTCAAAATTATAGCGACTCTCATATTCTTCAGGTTCTGATTAAATTTTTTGCAATATTAATTGAGTTCGAAGATGACGAGCCACGAACGAAGTATTACCAGTTGGTGTTGCCAGTATTGCCACAACAGGCTAAGAAACCTTTCGAATAAAACGATATATGATGTAATTGGAAACGATGGAAGCACAATTGATGTTGAAATATTATTGTTACCACCAAATACAACGTCCTAAATCAAACCACAAATCAGGAAATAATTTCTACACAACTAAATGAGACCCTAACTTGACGAATATGAGATTGCTACAATTTCGAAAACAAAAAATAAATAAATTTACTAATAGACAATTTTTTAAATGACGTGACGCTGTGGCTTATAGGACATACTTGATTTTGCACCTTAATTATGGCGCCAACGCTGTAAAATTGATTAACAACGCCAATACAGTGTTGCCAACTTCGTTTAATATCACAATTTCAACGTTGAAAAATCATCTTCAACGATATTATTATATAAAATTACGGAAATTGGGCTGAAATATGCGAGTTTCGGTTCCATAATAAAATTAATTATAAAGCTCTGTTAAAAATAACGCGTAAATAATTATTTTAGGCCAGTTGAATAATTTATTATACGATCAATATTACCTGAATGTAAATATTTAAGGCTTATACTACATGGAGAATTAATATTTAATCGGCCATTCCCAAATAATAGATAAATCAATGTATATATTGGGCGTTTACAGTACGCCATTATTCTGCTGAAGAATTATGTAATCCATGTATTAGCACATTAACCAAATAGGGTTGGCGATAATAAATCTCTCAAAAAAATGTTTTTGTCGTTTCGGCGCCAGTTTTGCGCAATTATCGCCCGCGAATATTTTCATATAGCAAGTTTTTCGGTAATTTCACGTTAAAAGCTTATTTCTGTGGACTTATTACGACTGGAAGCTCGCCAATATACAAAGAATCTAAGACTAGGTCATAACAGCTATGACGAAATTCATCCCGGATGTGCAAAATTTTGTCAATAAAATTCGATATCTTTTAAAATATTGCCTTTAACGCCATATCATTGTCGCATATTAAATTATGGCCATAGATTGAATTACAACTTGGTATTTAGCGATTCATCGTAATTCGACACACTGCAAAATATGCGACGGTATCCAAACATTATATTAAATATTATTTTTGGTATTCTAAGCTCGGTTCATAATGGAGGTCGGCCATTCAGTTATAATGGTGTTGGGCTTTCAACATTCGTTCATCTGTCTGGAGCACTAGACAAAAGATTAAAATGGGGGCCTTTTCAAAAGGGATTTGTACTTGAACTTCAGTGAAATATATGCACAAGTTTAGTGTATGACTTAACCGTTTTTGCACGAAGGACGAATATCATGTTCGGCATGTTTATATGCCAACAAAACATATTTCACTCGTGCCAAATATGCTATTTTTAAAATAAAAGTGAAAAAGCCGACGCTCGTGCATGTATATCTGGAAAACGTAAGTGAAAAAAAATATGTAAATAATTTTTATTTTTTCGTTTCAGGGAAGAAGCTGTGATAGAAGAATAATTAAATAAATAATTCCGGATATAATTTCGCTAAACTAAATTATTGTGCCATTTGTCGAATGACAAAGTGAGATTAGTCGTATTTTATTTATTAGCATGAGATGCGTTTAGTTTTAATTTCGGGCGTGGCGCCATTTTGAACTTTTCGCCGGCCGCCATTGATGCAATCAGATCAGACATTTCACTCGAATGACTCCGAAGTGTAACCGGCTCGAAAGTATATCGTTCGACAAAAAAGACGCGGTCAGATACAAAAGCAAAAAGGTATTCATATCGGCCAAAATGGACTGCACTAGAAAGCCGCTGATTTGATGATAAAAGAGGCGAGACAAAATTCAAACCGCTCGGTGTTGCCATCGGTGAAAAATACGCGACGCCACTAGCGCTACGTATACATTTTAAATAAAAAATAATATATTTTAACGTTGAATATATTTAAGATAGAGAGAGAGAGATAAGTGTGGTGCCAATATCTAGGAGATTTGACCGGAATATTTTTCGATAGTTTTTCGGTGAATTTCGGATGGTGGATATGGTGACTAAGGTGGAACAGGGGGGGCGCAACAACGGCCACGAATTGGCGCCCCTGCATACGAGGGCCAACGGCGACGGACACCATGGCGTCACCATCGTGTTGCAGGGCTCCAGGGGCTCGCTGCAGAGGCCCGACATGGACGAGCCGGCCGACGACCGGGCCGCCTGGTCCGGAAAGCTGCAGTTCTTCTTCTCGATCATCGGATACTCGGTGGGGCTGGGAAACATATGGCGGTTTCCCTAT
The DNA here is from genome assembly GCA_022495035.1 of Philopotamus ludificatus. Taxonomy (NCBI): domain Eukaryota; kingdom Metazoa; phylum Arthropoda; class Insecta; order Trichoptera; family Philopotamidae; genus Philopotamus; species Philopotamus ludificatus. Next base: position 72,186 of record JAGXCT010036594.1, on the reverse strand, counting down.
CTCTGTCAGCAAAACGGAGGAGGTAATATATTTTTAATATAACATTGTTTTTTCTCTTTTCCCCGCGATATGTAACCACTACAAAACACTATTGATCATTCTTTATTTAGTGAGTTCTTTTCATCGTGTATGAGAGTATTTTTTCAAACTGCGTGAAAGAACTCCCTCCAAATCCATCCGTCTAAAAAGGTTGAAATTTATCTTTCCCCTTATTGCATAAAAACATTTTTAATCTTTCTAATCAACTTCAGTACGAGTCAATTCCTTCTTTCTTCTTTCACAGTCCTCTCATTGTGCGTTCTTTACGTAACTCATAGTACACATCTTGCGGCTTTTTCATAGTGTTCTCAGGCTTTTGCGAAGTGGAGCAATAATGGACCTCCCAATCCGGTCCAATTGCAGAACTCTTTTGAGCCCTGCACTTTGAGGCCCCCTGAATTTATAAGGCCCCGGGCGCGCACCTTATATATTATATACCTTTAATATTCTTAAGTAGTTCTAGTCTTGATTTGTTGTCTGAGTTGGATTTCAAGATGTGTCCTAGAGGGTACAATCCTCTGTTCTGTTCAGTGCGAAAAGGATGCGGATAATACAATGTCAACATCATATTCCAAATGCAACCAAGCTTTGTTTCTAATATTTTTTTAACATTCCATGATCTTTGTTAGTTTAAAATAAACAATGCACACGTGTGCAAATGACTGCAAGAACTAGAACCTAGGGAGATAAACCCTTGTAATAAATCACCTCTGACCTACAATATATAGGGAGCTTGGAATACTTCAATTTTGTAGCATAAAGAAAACCTTTTGGATCACTGCGAGAACTTAAGAATATACCAAGTTCTTATGGCTCTCTATCGCTTTAAGATGGATTCATACAAACTCAACCATAAGACTTAGGTCCAAAGCCATAGTTACACAAACACACCCTTTCTGATGTAATGCCTAAATCTAGTTTCTAGCCTCTATTTCTTAAATATACATCGTTGATTAACCAGCAATAGAAAAGACCGTCGTTTTTGATTTTCTTCATCTCATTGTTCAAGTTATTTGGAATTGGATTTGTTCACCACTATCTTTAAATGTTGCTCTCGTAGTTGATTCTTACGTTGCGTTTCGCAATCGTCTCCTGTGGGTGTTGTTTCCAGTGTAGTGTGGGATCCTCTCAGGATTCGAAATGTATATAATGGAGGACGCATCGAGACACAAATTCATAGAAATAGCATCTTTATTTATCATAAATACCAAATTGAACCAATGCTTTCCTTTGTCTTGGTCCATGACACGTGTCGATTAGGTCACTGTATTTAGATAAGCTTTATTCAACAACCATACACTTTCAACTACAATTATTTACCATATCTGCATTATAAATAATTAAAAATCTATATTATTACAAAAGTTTTATAAATAATGACAAAATATGGCTGAGGTTATGCTGGAGGGCCCGTCCTACGGTGAGTCTAAATGTAGACTACCTCTACCATCTAAATACTCCTTGGAAATACAGGGTGATATGTTAAGGGAGGAGAATCTCGCTCCGACCTGGCCGGCGTAAATCACAAAAGCCTTGTAAGCAGGAATGGTGGAGACAAGGTCCTAGTGACAGACGGGGCCAGGGGACCGCCTCACTATAATGAGCATAGTCTATTTTTCATAAGAAAACATTCCCAAAGAATATGTTCCGATGATTGTTCATTGGAGTGACAAAACTCGCAAGTCGGGTCATCCCTAAGGCCCAGACGATGAAATTGGCGTTAAAGGAGCCATGTCCCGTGACAAACTGGGACACGTAATGGTCAGGATCAAACCAATGCAGCTTAACTCAAGCTAGTATATTGGGGAAGAACCGGAAACCAGTTCTGCCCGTACTCTCAGCAAACCAACGGGATTGCCATATCTTTAACGCAATACTATTAATCTCTTTTTGAATGCGGCTTGGTCCAAAGCTTAGACGTCGGTCGGGAGAATGTCTTGGTCCCCAAGACGTGCTCGAAAGCCACGAGGGATCAACCAGCCCGCAGCCCGGATCTGGAGTTCCAAGTCGGGTGGCAGAACGCCGGCAAAGACCGACAGAACCACTTTAGTCCTATGGGCCTTGGTCAGCGCGATAAGCGGCAGTCTTTGGCCCGAAAGATGGCGTCTCCGAACCAGAGATAAACTAGCCCTGGTCACTGTATTTAATATATCTTAAACTGTATGGCCTTGTTCCTGTTGTATAAAGCAATATCGAATTTTGATGCGTAGTATAGCAAACACTTTGAGAACCGGATCCTTCTGGAAGCTTCTGGTTAATGTTTTCATAAAAGCGTATATGTCGTCACAAGCAAGCTGATTTTCCAGCTTTCCTCCGACGTTACACCAGCATTTGGTCATGCTATTATCAATGAGGTTTGCCCTGCCATATCTTCTCTTGAATAGAAGTAATGCCACTGTTTCTTCTTTGATCGAGCTCGCTAATCTATGCGATCCTGAATCCCTGAGTCGATTAATGTTGTTCTTGCCATGTTCTGAGCGACAGAGAGACGTCGTTAACATTGGGCAATCATCATCACCGTCATACGCCGTGTGTGCAAAAGCGCACATAAGAGGATTTGGGATAAGGACATCCGCGCGACCTTTACTCCCACGCTCGGATTGTGCGGGGGAGGGAAAAGCATTCTACGCCGCAGACTGGCAACACCCGGTGAACTCTGACCTATAACGTCACAAACACCCGTCGCCGATCTATCCGCGCGAACTTTGGAAACAATAAAAATTAACGGTTCGCAGTGGGAAAACTTGCGAAAAACGACGCAATACATCCGAGTTTCCGCGACCATTAATACAATTTACCCGGGCGTAATATCGAATAACTCGATTTGACTGAATTTATGACTAGCTTTTAGATAATTGCGCCGATACGACGCATTTGGTGATCGAGTACCCTTTGGTACACTTCCATTTCCATGTTAGTGATGCTCGATAAACGGGCGTGGAAGATAAGATTAGTAATACGCATGGATTATTCTATTACTCGCTAGTTATGTGTATATTGCACTCCATTAATAACTTTCCAGGTTATCTGCAACATTTCTCGTTGGATTAATCAATGGTTTTATTCCTCTTCTGAAAAAACCCTGTGGTTTTCCTTTAGATAATGTTTTTTGACGCGTTTACATGTAGAACGTTACGTCACGTCATTGATTTACCGATTTTAATCTTGTTAATTGGGTACAATACCGCCATGCTTTAATATTCTAGCCAGATTTTAATAATTCATAACGAATCAATACTAAATATTCCAGTAGTCTTGTGGTCGAGGGATAAAAACCCTTTTTGGAGAGCCATTGTTTTTTTTGGAATGTTATATAGCAAACTTTGGACCGTCAAAAAAACCCTTTTCACTAGTGGCATAAAATTTTGCCGCACCACAATTTTTATTTATTACAGTCTTACCTTTAATAAAAAGGTGGTGTCAGAATTCTTTTGAAAACTGTAATTTAACAGTAGTAATTAGTTTTTTTCAATTCAATATAAATATAAAAACTTCAACGTTTGAAGTCAACAACCAGTTGAGAAAATTCAAGTTAATTTTGATTTATTTAATATTATATTCAATGGCGGCTCATCCATATACACTGCGCAGCTCCAGTACCCCCCAAACAAATTGAAGAAAAATATCCTTTTTTTATACGCAATCCTCCGCAGCACCCCCAAATATTTTACCCACAAGGTGCCGCTGCTGCGTAATATAAATTAGAGAACTTTAAGAATCTATCTTTCAACATTCTAAATTCTTTACTAGAATAGGGATAACTATTTTTGCTTTAAAATTTTATCAGAAAACTCAATAAAATATAAATTATTCAATTCAACAACTTTCACTGACTTTATTACTAATTTTCTTTCATCATTCAGTACAGTCTTGCGTTTTTTGTTTGATTTTTGGTGAAAATTTTTATTTCACACTGAAATTGGTGACCAAATAATAGAAAGCTGTATAAGTTAATGTTATAAGCTATTATAAGCTGTTATAAGCTATAAATCACATAAAAAAAACCCTGATGCCCGATCTTTAAATTCAATATTTTCGCATAAACAAAAAAAGTCGCGTAGCAAAAATATATGATGATAGAATATAAAGAATAAATATTCTATGAGCGAAAAACATAACAATGGAAGCAAAAATTCGTGGCTAAGAACTGCGCAATGAGAATAACGCCCAAAAAACAGCCGCGCAGCGAGAATTTTGACCTAAGTAATTCTTAAATTTCCAATATTTTTTTTGTGATTTGATATTTTATGGCGGCTAAAGAGTTCCGTGGGCAATCAAAAAATGATCTGCGAGCCGCGGTTTGTTTATCCCTATTGTATATGATCCACTTCTCATCAGCAGTAATAAATTATTCTCAGAAATGGGTCGATTTCATGTCAGAGACGAGCAGATGGTTATTCGTGGTTCAAAGACTATTGCTACTACTTTTTCCGGGTGTTTTACGAAAATCTTGCAGATATTTTGTGCGGTTTATTCTGTAATTTATAGCTAAAAAAATCATTAGGATTATATACTGAGTTTCAAAATTAAATCAATACGACTTACTGACTTGAGGAAGACAGATTTAAATTTTCGTTCATCTCGTTCTCTCTGTCTCGGTGTTTGCTTCTATTATTATATGTAATTCAATGCAGAGCAAAGGAGCAATAAATTGTTCTACATCTCCTCCTGTAAAATATTTAAAATTAAAACAATACTTTGCCCAATTTAAAATTAATGCTAAATTTTAATGTTCGACAAAAAAATCGGTTTAAAAATTTTCAGCACGTACTTTGCTTTTTAGCAGCTGACACAATGCTCGACTGCAATAAAGCACTGAACCATAACAAAGGTCAGAGATTCTTTTACATGCAATAAATACAATAGAACAAGACCTTCAATATGTATATTACGCCGTTTATGGCAATGTGTATCGACGACATATTTTTTCCATTAAAATGTCTGGCGAATCCCATAAAGAAGTGCAAACTATGCTTCATTTGTCTATTTTTAGTTTGTAAATACGGCCGTGATTCATGTCAAATAAATTTGACCATGATGTAATTGTCTGCAAAGAATATAAATCTTTTATAAATTATAAATCAGGGATAATAAAATTAATATTTATAATTTTTTTCCGACATTTTCCCCTTTTTATATGTAAAAAATCGCTGATCATTAAAACACCTTTAACCAATATGGCAATGTCATGATACGTCAGGGATAAGAGTCCCATAAAAACAAAAAATGTGACAATGTGACTTATACAGCCCGCGAAATACCAAAATTCAATATATTTTTGTATATATTAAAATCATGGCCGAAATTTGTTGTTTTAATACCCATTCCATATAAGCCGAGTAATTTTAAATGCCATTTTTGACGATAATGGATCGTAATAAAATGTTTATTATTCTGGGGCCATTATTTTAATTACCAGCTATTTTTTTTTATATAGGAAATTTATTAAAATGAATCATTTTGACGCTCGTAATACATATACTGCGTTTCGTGACAGACATGAGTCGATTTATTAATAGCGACGACACCATCCGACCTTCCACAGTGAGATTGGAAAGTATTTTTGAATTATTTACGTAACTTTCCGTAGACGAAAGCGTTTCTGACAACCAAGTGTCAAATGCGCTAGACCACGAGAGGCGCCACCGTAGCGCCTCGCGTGACGTCATTCAGTATGAAGTCGGGGGTGTGGGGGAGGCTGCGTGGGCATGATGTACCTTCAACCTTTGAGAAATTGAAGATTTTTGTTAGGCGGCGATAAAAATGCAATCATTCATCGCTTAAGCCGGATCATAAAATTTGAACGCGACGCCATCTTTGTTGTGTAAACAGTGTTGCCAACTGTACATACGATGTGCGACCATAGACAATAATTTTGCCGAAATAAAAGAGGTGTATATAAATAATGTTCTTGAAATGGTTGAAATTGCGTTCATGTTACCCGATGTTCTGTGATTGGTTGACGCGAGGGGCTCGGCCCGTTCGTTGTACATACACACACACACTAGCGAGAGGATTGAAAGAGGGAGGGTTACGTAATCGCATTACTACGTATTTCGTAGCCCCACTACGACATAATTAAAATAATTCGAATTGGAACGCAATTCGACGCCGCATTCACGATATGTTAAGACCAAATTTGAACAATTAATAATATTCATCACACGTTTACATTCAAATATTTCTAAGCGTGTACGTATATTAAATATCATTTCAGCTTATTTGTCTAACAAAAAAATGAATGACAATGGAAAAACGATAATGTAAAAGTAGACGACGGAAAATATTAAACAATGAGTACCGCCGCCGTCTCACAAAGGGCAAGAACGTGAGTTCAATACTGATTTTGCGCATTCAGACATTGTATATTAATAAAACTGGCTGAAATTTTGTTATTTATTTCAAGTGAACGTTATGTTACGTATGATATGCGCATTGAACATTTTTTTGCGGTTAAAAATATACTTTTTTTTCGGTAATAATACGTCCGGCGACGACCACGAAGGTTGAACGATGCGTCATGCACTTAACACTGAAAACGGCGGTCATGGAAATTGTCAACGGCCACTCGTTCCCGGGTGGATTTGGCCTAAGCGCACGTTTTAACAAGCATCGCGTTGTCCCGAAGGACGTTCCCCTTTCGAAATACCTAGTGACGTCACAAGGTCACGTGGACCCCGTCTAGTTGTAAGCGCAGAACCGGTGCAAGGGGTGAGAGCAGGGGAGGTTAGTCAGGGACAGACGCCTCTATTGATCCGTTTTATTGCGACCCCGAAACCAATTAAACTACCCCTGCATTTATAAATGTGGTCTATAAAAAAATATTAATGCAACCCTCTGTCCAAAATATATATTTCAAATAATATATTATCATTGCGATGAGTTTAAACACTACAATTGTCGACCATGTTTACGCTTCTCTTTTGATGCGTTTTTATTATAGTATTAGCAATGAATAATAAATATTTCCTCTGGCAATAATGCAGTTATTGTATAGTTATAGCTTAAATTCGTCGTATTTACTGTAAATTTATAGTCTTTAAGACCTTCGAGTTAATAAAGTGGAAAATCATATTGTTGTTGATAATGACCCAAATTCTGAATAAGCTTTTAAATTATAACGAGAGCTGAAGTATGTTAATTTTTATTATATGCCTTTCAATATCTACAATTATTAGTCTATATCTGGGTATCATTTTTTCTAAATATCATATATTTGTGTCAGCGTTTTTTTTAATCTTCGAAGTACTTCTGAAAAACATTTTTTTTTCATCAAACCTTGTATGTCCCTATTTTTATTTATCCAATTTGCGTGGATTAACAGTGAGCCATCCTCGAGTTACTCTTGTATAATCGGGGCAACATTATCTAAATTAATAACTGGCAACGGTTGATGACAGTTTTGACACATTTGGATATCTGCTCTAAATGGATGAGTATCTCTGGCCGAGTGCCAGTCGGCTTTTCCGTTTCAAAGAAAAATTATAAGCATAAAAAGCGCCATCCTACACCGGTTATCTAACACAAGACTCCTTCTGTCTCCCCGTCTCGCATCCGCACAAACGACCGAGACAGATAAATTGATAAACTAAGATACGGGATCACAATAAAAGTCTGTTGAACCTGTACACTTGGCAGACAATTTTGGGACAAGGCTCTTATACTAATTCTGATCCAAAGCCATTTGTATCGTTAACACATCAAGGTTTCACGGTGCAACAATGATGGACCGATTTCATTAAAGTAATTTACTCTAATCAGTTTGTACAGTATCGGTGTTGCCGGACTTTGGTTGACATTAATCAGCTGCGATTCTGTGCAAGTGTGTGTAGATATCGAATGAGGTTAATAAACAGAAAGTTTGAATGAATGATTTAACAGGGAGATCAAGAGATTACATATTTTTGTAGAAATTTAGTTTAAAATCAGAAACGAAGCTTGATCACATAGTCAAGGTATCTGAGTTAAGACTAGATTAAGTAAGGAACCTCATGGTCCTTTCAAAAAACCTACATGCAGTGTTCGGCGCCTGTGTGCAGAACTTTAATGGGGTTATACCCCTCCTCTACAATAAATAAACATTTTATTTAAAAGAATTAGGAGAGTTTAAGAGTTTTTATGACTTAATATTTAATATTTTTCCATTCATGGCGCTTCTCGGCTCACCTAAACTTTCGGCGCCTGTGTGCGCTGCACAATCTGGCAATACGAACGGCGCCCCCTGTCTCCATGATCCACAATATAATATAATAGAATTTGAACTCTGTATGATCTATCTAAAGATAACAAAAAAATTTAGAAGTTAAACTGAAAGATTTTAACACATCTAAAAAAACTGAGGCATTGAAAATCATTTGAATGAGTATTTTAATTGTTCATGTCTCTTATCCTACAACAGCTTCTTTTTACCTAACCATTGTCTTCCAATTTCCCTTCCATGATTGTTTGGAAAAGCGATACTTCGGTCCTCGAATCATACGTCCGAAGTATTTAACTGTTTAAAGATCTTCAGAAGTTCCCCACTCTTTTGAAGAAGCTGAAGTAGAGCTTCTTTATTTAATACCAGCAACTAAACCATCAAGTTGTAGAAAAATCATTTCAAGTTTAAAGAAAAATAAGATAGCTCTTATATTAATTTATAAGACAGTTATCGTTAGAAAGCGTTCTTCGCATTTATTCGTCGTGATTAAAAGTATTCAAGATGATATTTTGCTAAATTTGAATAGTCTTAATGGTGACAGTCAAAAAATCATCGGTTGTAGATGTCTTTGAGTGCCTTATCTCACAGCTTAATGATTTAGACGTGTCTGTGTACTCATCTTCAGCCCTAGTAGATGATCCCGTACGTAATATCTTCTAAAATCATTATTTTCTTAAAAAAAAATAACCGATGATTGGGTGTTACAAAGTTACAAAGTGTTTCTAAGAATTCTAATGAAGTATTTCATACGTTTGGCTCAGTGATTTATTGCTGTTCAGAGAGAGAAATGATTTCAGAGGTCGTCATCGGCAGCTCCCGAGTCAATTGGCACGGTCAATTGGAAACAGTATTGCGGAATGTTGGTCAACAGAAAAATTATTACAAACCATCGTAACCAATAAGCGATCACCACTGTGATTCGCAATTGGAAAACACGATATTTTTCTATTTAATCCAATGATATGTTATTAGATCAACCGCTCGAATCAAAGCATGACTTCACGTATATGTAGTCACCATCCAATTTATTTAGATTTATGGCTCTGGCGCCATTAAAAATGCTTGTGAAAACAAAGCGTGCTAATGTCTTTTTTTATATTACAGGCGCCTTCCTAATACCGTTCATGACCATGTTGATATTGGAAGGAATACCTCTGTTTTTAATCGAGATGGCAATGGGACAGAAGATGAGATTGGGTGCTCTGGGAGTGTGGAACACCATTCATCCATGGTTAGGCGGTATAGGCATAAGCAGCTGCGTCGTGACGCTGTTTGTGGCGCTCTACTACAACGTCATCATCACTTGGGTCTTCTTTTACCTCTTCAACAGCTTCAGGGTGAATCTACATTCTTATCAATAATATAACATTCTGAAATATTTGCTAATTATGTTTTTATATTAGTCTCCATTGCCATGGGCTTCATGTCCTATGTTCAACGAAACCAGCGCTGTGCGAGAATGTAAATCAGCAACAACTTACTTCTGGTATCGAGAAACATTGAACGCTGCACCTTCCATAGATGACCCAGGCGTTCCCAACTGGTGGATCGTCCTCTGCTTGCTGCTTAGCTGGACTGTCGTCTTCTTCATTGTCATGAAAGGCATCCAGAGTAGTGGAAAGGTACGTATCCACTATCCCATGCATCTGTTCGAATAATATCTAATGTCAACAACTTTCAGGTTGTGTATTTCACTTCTATGTTCCCCTACATAGTGTTGACCATCTTCTTCATCCGAGGTATCACTCTGAAAGGGGCTGGAGCTGGGCTCGTCCACATGTACACACCTAAGGTAATTATATATATGTTTCCTCCGCATCAGTGAACCAGATAATTCAATGACTTCTTCAATGTTTCAGGTGGAAAAACTATTAGATCCAACCGTGTGGCTGCAGGCAGCTACGCAAGTCTTCTACTCGTTCGGCCTTGCGTTTGGATCACTGATTGCTTTCGGAAGTTACAATCCTCCGAAGAACAACTGCGTCAGAGACGTGGTCCTCGTGTCCGTCTGCAATGCGATAACTGCCATTTACGCCAGCATAGTCATATTCGCTATTCTAGGATTTAAAGCGACTCTGAATGTCGACAATTGTATCGATAGGTCAGCATCAAAACGAATTTTATATAAAATTAATTAAAGAAACAACGATAAATGTCAATGGCACTGTTGAGAAAGAGTTTTCATATAAAAAATAGTATTATTATAGTAAATAAAATGTATAAGCTGATTTCTCAGAAGGCATATATATGTCTTCTTAAATTTATTTTATAATCATTGATTATTCACTTTGCTGTTTAAACGCTTAAAATAAGTGTAATATCCAATTAAATACATGATTTAAAAGCTCTAATAACTATTAGAAGAACGCTACAATTTTAGTTTAATACAAATGAATATTTCAGGAATAAAGTCGGTCTATTAAGTCACGATGTGATTACGACTACAAACATAAGCGAGTTTGCTTACGAAGAGGCAATGAAAACGTTGACTCCCGAAACGTTCCACGAGTACGGCATGGAAGTATGTAGCTTAGCAAAGGAATTAGATCAGGTAATATCATATTAAATAATATATATTATCGAAAAATATATAGAAAAACTGATATATTATTTTAAATAGGCTGCGGAAGGTACCGGATTGGCATTCATAGTGTTCACGCAAGCCATCGTAGAATTACCAGTGGCACCGTTCTGGTCGGTGTTGTTCTTCCTGATGTTGTTGTCGCTCGGTCTCGGTTCTCAAATCGGAATATTAGAAGGGATGCTATGCACTATATTCGATATAGATATATTTAAAAGGATACGGAAACCATACGTGACTGGTAATTATAATATTATATAAATTAGGCATTATTATATGTGTATAGTATTAATTGTGATATTTTTAAGGCGCCGTTTGCTTATTCTGCTTCCTTGTCGGATTGATATTCACAACCGGAGCCGGAGAATACTGGCTCACCATGTTTGATTCGTTCGGCGGTACTATCGGTCTGGTTGTCGTGGCGTTCATGGAAATGATAGCCGTCATATACGTATACGGACACGAAAGGTATTTCGCTTATTTAATATTATCGAAATGATTTATATTAAATCGTACATTCTTTTTATTGCAGATTCACTAACGATATCTACGAAATGACGGGATACCGTCCAGGATTATATTGGCAAATCACATGGCGGTTCATCGGGCCGGTCATTATGTTTATAATCCTCGCCGCATCCGTTATAAGCATGTTCCGAAAACATCCTACTTATAAAGCATGGGATCCCGTATCTGTCAGTATAATTATTTTATATATATCGTTATATTTTATTGAGGTTATTAAATCAATCTCGTATTAATATGTAGGTGAGTGCTGTCGATACCGAATATCCGACGTGGGTCATGGTTATAGCTTTGACTATGATAACGGCCGGAGTGTTGCCGATTCCGCTGGTGTTCATCCTGCGACGCATGCAGTGCTTGCAGTTCGACGTCAATATTCACCAAGGCAGCATCAGACGTATCGAGACTACCGTTTCCACAAAGGAAATGATGGACGATCAGGACGTAAGTTATCATTTTATTATTTCAGTTTCATATTACCGTCCGATTTGAACGTCGGACGAAATATGGACGTTGTCTACGAACTTCAGCAACCAATCGACAGCCGACGAGCAATTATTATGATTTTGTTTCGATGTGAACGGTTCTGTGGGCGGTGATTCGAGTAATATAATCATTTTCAAATTCTTACACGCTGCTTTCGGATGAACAGGTGATGAGCCCCGATTATTCTCCAGGAGCTCCTTTAGAAAATACGACCACTCGATTTACGATCGGAGATTTCGATGTAAGAAATGAACAGGCATAACAATTAATTGTAATAAAAATCGTTGGGCGACTATATATTTTGTAATGCGAATTGACAGGGTGCCGGTGAAGGAACACGTTTTAATGCTCCGTTACCTGGGCCGAGGAGCGAGCTGGCCGAAAACAAGAGAACTCCCCCACCAGCATCTATTGCTCGTACCAGACCCAATAAAAAATAAATTAACGACAGAGAATCGTCCCCTAACCCGCGATACATAGGGGTAACAACGCTATTAGTCTATTGTTTTTTTTTTCTTATTAATTTTGCACAATACCGTAGGAGCATGACAATAATATGGCGCATGAATTATTTAGCTTATTATTTAAAATTTCAGAACTTCGTACGTCGTATTATTTATTTTCAGATTTTTTTTTATTATTATTAATTATTGAATTTTATTTCAGGTATTCGATATATAGATAATTTTATTTGTTTATTAATTAATATAGTTTATTATAATTATTAAGTTTATTATATTGTTAAGTATTTACGTAGTGTATATAATTTTTTAGCATGATTTTATTATTCTGCGATTATGGAACGAATGTTTTTGCTCGATTTTAAAAGCTATTCTTCGAATATTTCAGGACGACGATGACAGAGACTCGCCGAGAGATAGATTGGGCGATTTTGAAAATTCAAGCAGCGACGACGAAAGGCAACACAAAGGAGTTCAACGACCAAGACTGTTACTGACGCCAAAGAAAGCCTTCAAAATGGAAATCCTCGACGACTATTGAACGTCTTTACAATAAAATTTACCGTAGTGATATTAAAATTGCAATAACCAAATATTTAATTATAATGCGTACAGGCGACATTTCCATGACAGCCGCTGGACAAAATGCGGCGTAATCATATTTATTAAAAGTTAAATCGATGTGAAACTAATTGCAATTTTCACTTAGAGTATTAGAAATAATGTCAGATCTGATCTAATGTACGAGTGCCGTAAAATTTCAGTCCACGATGTATCGAGAGTAAACTTCAGAATGTAAATAATTACATATATTGTATTTTAAGTACATTACGTTTATATAAAATAACATTTTCGTCGGTATTTATTGTTTGACCGTTTTCTACAATGTTAGCGTAACAATAATGATTAGTTTACTTATAGTGGTCAATGGCTGTGAAACATGGTCTGTGACTGTGTGAATTTAGCTCCGTTTTAGAAAATTTTAACTATTGACAATATCGTTTGAATCATGTAAATGAATTGGGCGATAATTTTAAAATTTTCATTTGAAACCGATTGTCGTAATATTAAATGCGTTTGAGTATTATTTGAAATAATTTTTGAGAGCAATAGAAGCTGCGTATTTTAGAAACTAACGAATAATTTTATTATTTATTATTAATTTGTGGTTTTAAAAAAATATATTTAACATATTAAGGGGACCAGGAATTAAACCATTATTACAAAAAATTAATACTCAAAATTACAAAATATAATATCCATCATTTTTGACCACCTCTTCTATTTTGTAAATTATCAATGCCTTTTTTCTAAAAACTTTATGATTTTGAGTTCAATTATTGAATAGGGCGACTTTCAATATCGTTCACATTTAGGAGCGAGGTCTCGTGAATATGACGAGTGTAGTATAACTTCTCAGTTCAGCTCTTGGATTTTTTGATGGTCATTCTTGTTGCAGAACTACTCCACTTCGGTTGCTTAAATTCAGACATTTTTATTTTAACTTCAAGTCGAGTCTCATCAATTTCCCAATAATATACCAAGACAGCTCGGGTCCTCGTGGTATGGACACGAAAAGGGAGCCCTCACGTCACGTGTGAGACTCAGGTTCCTTTGGCCTCAGCTACCATACGAGAGTCTGATAAGGTCCATGCCCTCAGCGAGTGAGAGCCTTGTGACTGGCAAAAAAAAAAAAAAATACTACTTACTGACCTTTCATCTCCTTTTACAAGTTATGACGAACAGGATGGGTTCGTTGCCGTGATGATAAAGAACTGTGGGTATTCATGTGTGCTTCTTTGTTAGCGGAGGATAGTTTGTGCACCATCCATTCAGTTTCCTCATCTGGTTTAAATAAGACTGCATTGTAGAACCGAAAGATCCGAGTTTCTTGTATAATCCGTCGATGGTTTGAAGAGGATCGAAATCAATCATAGATTTTAATGTGTCTTGGTCAAAATCTGACCACCTTTCCACTTCTGGGAAGTTTTTTCAGATTCATTTTACACAATTTGAACATTCTAAACCAGGATTGACAATTGTAGTCTTTAAGAACTTTTCTTCTATCATCATCATCATAATCAGCGCAACAGTCTTATTGTATGGTAAGGTTTAATGACTCAGTGTTCCTTCGGAAACAGAAAGGCTCTCGAAGCTCCAAATATCCGTCTCAGAATCCTCCCCTCTAGAATATCCAGTTATTGCTCATCTCGTTTTGTCAAAGCCTGATGAGGGGCATAGGCAAGGGCCTGATGAGGGGCATGTAGAGTTGACCCAGCTGAGATACTGTTGGAGTCCAAAGTAGCATCGGTTTACCAGTATGGTTCTTCTTTGTACTTCTTTATTTGTCTAATCGTTTAAGGTTCTTCTTTGTACTTCTTTATCTATCTAATTGGTTTTATTATTTATCGTAATAAGTGAGCTGAGATATGTGAATTCCTGGACGACCTGCATCCTTGAGAACCGCTCGAGATCTGGACACAATGTCTATGTCATCCGCATAGGCAAGCAGCTTCCGTAGCCTTGGTTGCATTTAGTTCTACGCAAATCAAACTCAAACTTGATCGACTAAAAATAACGGCAAAATTCTTGGCTCCCCTAATATTAAACATAAGATAATATAGTTTTTTTTTTGATTACGAATAAATTCAATTCGTTAATTTTTTTTTACAAATAAATAGCAATAAATGTTAATTTTGTAAATGCATTTTTTTTTTATTTATGCCGTTTTTTAGATACAATTTTTTTGCTGGTTGAGGCGTAAATACTTTAATTTATTTTAACATAAATAAATTAAATATATTTACAAACCTATTTTTTAAATAAATGACATGGCTTCATAAAGCTACTATACTTAAATTAAACTTGTGAACGATGAGCTAACGTATATATTTTTGTCGAAAAATTCAAACGTCTACGAAAATATGCATATTTATTGTAAATACGTTCGAAACTGTGATAATTTAACATACTTTCAGCTATGCTAAACGTTTATTTCGCCGTACATTTTTTTGTTCGTTCGGAAAATATCTATACCACTCATTATTTTTAATACAAAAATATTTTCATTAATTATTAACGTATGAACCATGTGTACAAATGAATATGAATATTGTCTCATTTTGAAAATTAATATCTCGTAGAAATAATTGTCTAATGTTTGAGAAGAACATCGTATACGGATAATATTTTAAAATCCGGCAAAGAGCATCGCTATATTTTTATAAAAATGGACGATAGCGAATTTTAATAAAATCTCTTTGACGTGAGATTGCGGCAAACGCCGATGTAATTGATCCGGTTCTCAAACGTATAATAGATTGGTGAATATTTGTATATATATATAATATTATTAAGACTATCACATTATTGCTATAATACAAATTATAAATCATTACGAGCTAAGCATTTGATCTAGAATTCAACAAGATAGTGTTCTCAACCACGGTTTCGTTTCATTGCTTCGTCATTAGCGAAGCATCTGGATATATTTTTATTACGACGATAACTGTTCACTTATAGCTGTTTGTGTAGAGCACTTATATAGTATTTTATAAATATATTGTCGATGGCATATGTTTCATATATAGTGTATAACGATGGTGCTATACCAAAAAGAACGAGATTTGACCGATTATGAAGACGTAGATTGAACCTCAACGCCTTTTGGTTACAGAATTAATATCGTAAAATGTGAAAAACTTGTACATCGCCACTGCCATGGATGTGTTATTTAAAAAAAATTAATACACGCCCCTTTAGCACGTAAAACTCATAAGGCACAAGCATTTATTTTGACGAATTTGGCTACGAATCGACACATTTTAAATTCAATCAATATTTTGATATTATAATCAATGTTTTCAGGGTGTTTGCTATGATATTCTGAAAGAGCCGGTTTAATTTCATGTTAAGAAATGGTGAAAATGCAACGCTTGCAACATATATATATATATTATTTCATCTTGTTTCGGTATATAAAAATAAATATTAGCTTTATTATAATTCAATAATTGTTGTTGGTGAAAATATATAAAGCGAATCGTTGTTGCTTATGTTATAGGAATTGTTCGAAATGGCAGTGATGTAGGTTTACATGAATTAGATTTAAAATAATATTTAATTCAATAAGATGGTGGATTTAAAATCGACCATATTTTATAGTTGTGCCACAGAGTGTAGTATAAAAAAAGATACGAGTGTTTTGGAACGGAGGTTTCTGTCCGTACGTGTTGCATGACGATTTTCAAATAGGTACATTCACTTTTTTTCTCAAATATCACAATATGTAACTGATGACTTGCATGAGACTGAGAAAATATGATAATATACATTTTTTTATTTCGTTTTCGTGAAGAAATATATTTTTATATGAGAGTGTTTTTTTTTTTTTCCGACACATTGTTTTGCAATACATTGCGGCTACGAACATATTTTTTCGACTTCATACAAATACCAAGTTTAACGCGACTTAACAATTATAAATAAACATATCAGATTGTTCAAAGTTTCGACTAAAAACTTATATTTGTGACGATTTACACGAAATTACGACGCTTCGGAAAAAAAATTATATCATACGTATTTTATTATATGAAAAATTTTTCGTTGTAAACTTACCAAAATACTGTGCCATAATATTCAATCGCCGGATTGAAAATCTGTTTTAATTAACAAATAATCTTTTCGCCGAACGTTATTACAACAATTATTTATTATATATTATTATTATAACGAAATAAATCACTATTTACGTAGGAACGACTCCGGAATGATAAGCATCTATAATCAATTGTGATTTTCTGTATAAATTTTTTTTTAATAATTCAATTAAAATAGTACAGGGATTTTAATGCATAATTTTAAAGCTCGATCTTGATGAAAAATACTTTCGCATTTTAACGTCATATTTGCTCAGTTGGGAGGGATTGTTTTGGAAGTTATTTTATATAAATAAATATATAATATAAACGTAGAAAATTGTTGTTATAATAAGGAAAAAATAATTATATTAAATAACAGATTATAGAGCTAGTCTTCAATGTCAAAAATATTTGGTTATCCTACGTCGAGAATGCCATACGTAATTATAAATTTACCGAGTATATATTCTAAAAAAAGATAATTTAAATGTATTAAACCAATAATATTGTGTGAAGTTATACACATCAAATTTTAAATTACCCATAATCACTATGGAATACAATGATAATTGTTGTTTTAGATTGTAATGAACTAGAGTAAGTGAGGAAATTATGATAAATGTGAACACTTCCATATTAATCAGTATTTAAAAATAAATTTAATATTTATTAATCATCGAATCATTGTTGTCAATTTTATCAGCCATATTGTGTTTGCTAATCATTTCTGAAAAAAAATGTCTTAACGAGCAAAACCCGTCTCGTACGCAAATAAACGGTCAATGCTGATTTTCAGAGTTCCGCCCGATCAGACTAAATTAAAATAATACATTATAGAGCACTAATATAAATACATTCCATTTCCCGTTTCACATATATATATATATATGATTTATAATGAGCCAAGTTTCTAATTAAACAATATGTCACATTATTAGAAAAATAATTAATGATAATTAACCGAGAAAAATATATAATAGTAATTGTGATATATTTACAAAGCTAGTTAACGTTCGACGCGTCGACAGTATAAGTAAATACATTCTGTAATACTCGTAACTGTTATTAACGAGTTGTCGACGCGTTAACTATATATTAAACATCATTTCATCCGATAAAACAAAAATAAATAAAAAAAATACTACACCCCGCTCATATATACATTAAGATCACATGCCTTTATTACCATTAATGTTATGTATGTATACACTGTGTGCGTTATGAGTGTTGGATTCCGTGTGCAAACGCATCTAAACTCTAGGATCCATCGTTATAATTTTGTGCGCAATTATCTGTTTACGTTTGACGCGACGTCTCATAACGCATTCGCTCTTGTATCTACTTATGTCTGAAATGTTAATCATCTAAGTGACTTAAATAATTATTATAACTTTTGACAATAAACAATGATAATTAGAATGTCATAGTATATTAGCGATTGGTAACACTGTATGGTACTTAGCGATCAATAGAGAAAATGATTGACTATAAATAAAGGATGATTAATTAAGAATTGTGATGAAAAATATAATTATATAGAGATATAAAAACAATATTCACACGCGTATTACTCTGTATTGCACAATAGTTTGCATATTCTCTCGATTTGTTTCTAATACTTTGCATGGATATTAGAAAAGAAAGACATGAAATTAAAGCAATGATATGTGTTACTGTGTGAATAATTCTACAAATGTGTACGAGCCGACGTCGACGGTAACGCCATCGATATCGCCTCGTACGCATATGTATACGATTAAAATAAAAAAAAAAAATGTTGTTCACATGCAAGTGAAATTTCCTAAAATTGGTTGTATTTAAAATTATTATGTGTTAAGGAATTTAACAAACGGATTCTGCAAGTCAATCACGATATTAAAAAAAAAAAAAAGTATTTTATTTGCTTAACGCTGATGATGTAATCAAATGAAGTGAAATGAAAATGTTGCCGTTGTTGATGATACAATTGTTTTATTTCCATGTCACTATTGTCCAAATCCCTAATCCCACGAAACATTAATTATAATAAAATAAATATTAACTCACGGGTTTGTCTCTCAGAATGATGGGAATTGTGTGATGTAATATCTGTGGGTGCTGTACAGGTGGATCACCGGCTATGTTAGGAAGAAAATCGGGTTAATTTGAAATGCAAAAGGGTTAATTTGAAATGCAAAATGGTTAATTTGATTTGCAAAAGGGTTAATTGAAATGCTAAAGGGTGAATTTGGATTTTCAACTTTGTTGCAAATTAAAACAAAATAACGGAATAGACTGGATGCTGAAAATAACTTGCGGTGTGCCTTTTCAACTATTCCGCCTTGTATCCAAATACTGACAAAGAGAAAACTGATTATTTTTCATTGATTGAATTAATCATTCAATAAAATAAATTTAAAGAGAAGTAATTCTACGAAATTTTGTCCATTGAAATATGCTTCTTTAATTTTAGTTAATAAAAAATAATCTCAATAAATTTATTATGTACATACATAAAAGTAAATAAAGTAAAAAAAATAAAAGAATTTTAACACTATGTGCATAAAGAGGGCTCTACCTTGGACACACCAAACTCCCCTGCATGGGGTGAGTTTGGTGTGTCCAAAACTTGACCAACTTGACATCAAAAACTTGACCAAGGCCTGACTTGGTGAACCAGGAAGAAGGAGGACTGTGTAAAGTCAGGAGCGACCACACACCCGATCTGCATGCACGATGCATTGGCTGCACATCACAGAATGAGGGATTGATTCCCTCACCGCTATCCTCATGCATTGTGAAAAGTTGTCACTTCCACACACCCCCCCATCCCTTACTTTAAAGTTAAGGATGTCTCGCGTGAGCCGCCGTACTATACTGTCAACATTGCATTTGCATTAGACTTAGCATGCCCTTTCATCAACTCAACACGAGGTTGACTAGAGGATCGATTGCGCAACCTTTACGGAAGATAGATAAGGGTCACCCGCTTAGGAAGCGCCAAATGACGCACTGTCCGTAGACGGAGTATCCTCGTCGAAGGAGTTTGTTAGTTTCCGAACTCAAAGCCACAGTGTCCAGGGTGAGCCCCGACAGCTCAGGCCCGTACTTTGGTCTGGCACCACGAGGAGGTAGACCCATTGCACAGAGAACACTATGTGCATATATATTATTTTAAATATACCTTTTGAGTTAGACTTGGATAAGGGGTATTCGTAAAAGGGGGAATGTAGCAAAAACGGTTGGGAAACCTTGTATTAACTAATATTATACAAGGTTTGATAAAAAAATAATCGTATTTTATTGTAATGTAGGGAAACCTGTCCTTGACAAAATTGTAGTAAGCAGCCATTTTGGATTCATACTTAATTAGCTGTCAAAAAGGTTTCAAGCGTTTTGGTGGGCTCGTTGTTTTTTTTACACATAGAAAAAAGAAAAATGTGAAAAGAATATTTGGCTAAAAACAAGACTGTTATACCTCAATCTCCGTATTCGCCAGACATGACCCTCTGTGACTTCTCACTTATCCCGGATATGAAAAAAAATTATAGGACAATGTTCAGACAATTTTGAGGAGATAAATACAGTAGCGCTGATGGAGCTAATCACCATTGAGCTCCAGAAATGTTTCGAAGATTGGAAAAGCGCCGAGACAACCGTATGATGCATTCGATGGGGGCAACATTGAAGCGGCAAAATGAATATAGACTTTTAGAGAAAAAATTAAAATTTCATTATATTTTGATCAAATATTTTTAAATAATATAATTAAGAAAATACAAAATTAACATAGATTGAAACTAAAATTAATAACATATTTATTGATTTAATATAGTATCACAGTATAATATAATAATTGAATAGATTGTAAATATCATTACAATTCGAACTGTAATTAAATGTTCATTTTAACGAAATGTCACCTCATCATAATGAGATTTTAGTTGATGCTAAGGATTCCCCGTCATTAGATTTCTAACCTTGCGATCGAATACACTAAAATGTATACATATATTAATAAAATAAATGCATATTAAACGACGATATAATCATACTTACGCAGACGTGATTGGTTCGCCAGGCCGATAAAAAGGGCAGCATATTGCGTCTGCATACAATGCGTGGAGATTGCGAAGCAATGATTTCACTTCTAAATCGCGTGTAGCGCCAGTGCCACCGCCGATGACGGCAAATAATTTAACTTTGGTATTCGTTACGTATCCATATCTGCATCAGAAATAATTCATATGAACAGAAATCATATTATATATAATAATTAGTACGAAATTTTACATATTATGCGCTTCCGTTGAATATAAGAGACCGAGATAGAGATCTCTGAGATCAGATGGTCGCGATGTTCCAGCGAGGCGATCTTCAGCAACATCTAGCGCCGTGTGAACCCTCCATTGCATCTCAGCCTCTGCTTCAGTACAAGCGACATAAATAGGCCAATTCTATTGAAATATGATAAAATAGAAAATATTTTTAATCAAAATTAAGTTTATATGTCATAATATAATAAAAATGATTAAATTAAAATATCAATATTTATCCTAAACATTTTATAACGATTATTTAAGCTAGAAAATGGTTAAGAATGCGTCAAAAATTTGATTTACTTCTTTAGCCACGACTGCCAGACACACCGCCATACTTGGAGCCCGCATCTGACAGATGTCTAAATTGCATAATATTCGACCAGTCCTGTAATAAAATTTAGATGTTAAACAACAATGAGAGTTGTTTTTATATTAATTGCATTTATCAGAATTATTTTCATAATTTATATAGTGTTATGGGTATAGTAACAAAACATGTGTTAAAAAATGTTTAGTTAACCGCGTTTGCATTCTCATAATACTTGTATGGCATAAATTTAATAAAAGAAAACTAGATATATTTCGTAATTGAAGTAATATACTATTTTGTATTAAAGCGATTTTTTTTAATCGATCCGTCACGCGGCTCCAAACCAACCGCATCGTCGAAAGGGGGTCTATTTATTATTATTATATATTTAATGGGAAATAGACTCCAAGCATTTCAATTCAAGATATTCATGAAATCTTCATTTTTTTTAACAAAAAGTATATATATTAAATATATACTTTTTTTTTTAAAAAAAAGAATTATTCTAAGAATAAAAATAGTTATTCATGATATATATCATTTTATTATTTAGATTTCTCTAGTAAATAATATGACGCTGCCAAACAGACCCCATCGGCACGGCTAGATTAATAATATAGTACAATAAAAATGTCAACGATTATTGCAATCATGGCCGATAAAATTTGTGTTAAATTATAAAAAAATATTGTATGGAGATTTCAGTGTCAGCTGAGTGTGGGCTTTGTTTGACAGAAGCCATTTCTAACGTGATTTGTTTAATATGTGAACGGTTTCCGGTTGCCAACAGCCTCATCATGAGTTTTGTAAATTTTAAAAACGTAAAATTCTACAGTCGTACATGCAAGAATAAGATATTAAAGTATGACGAAGCCTGTCTGGAGATCCTGTCCGACAGAAACGTGTCATTTTATCGTCAATACAGCAGCTGTATCGGCTGCAACCTGAAGAAGGTCGCTCAGACCAACAATACGACGGAAGTGCTACTCAGCACTGTGTGGCCAGTCGAATACGCAGTAAAAGACTCTAACGGAGTAGATATATGCAATGGAACATATGCGTTCGGCGAGTATGGAAGATACCAAACGAACATAACTGAAAGCGGATGTTCGACGATTGCAGTCACCGATCAGCCGGACGAGCCGCTATTTCCGCTCCTGGTTGCCATAGTCATTATATTATCGATCGCAACACTGTGGTATGCCGTTAAAGGAGCTTATAAAAAAATTAGTCAATGGGAAATATGGAATCGGATCATGAGGTAAATGTATAAGATTGTTTCATGCCTATTATTAGAATTGTAAACAACGTATGCGTGGACAATAATATTACATTAGTCATTCTTAGTTTTATCAGTTCATAGCATATGCGCACATAAGCAAAAGCGTTAATAAAACACGTAATTATTATTTTATTTCGCAATGTTTCAGATAATATCTATTATTTTAAATGATATTAATGTTTTTAGACGCCATGAAGTCGGATCAGAATTATTGCTCGGATCGCCCGTCGTCGGGGGAGTGAGGCGTCCGAACACCCGACTCCGTTCGACTGATGTATTCCGCGGAATCACCATCGCTTTGATGATATTCGTCGATTATGGCGGAGGAGGATATGCCATATTGCGACATGCGCCGTGGAACGGACTTACGATCGCCGATGTCGTTTTTCCATGGTTCTGTTTCCTGATGGGATTTGCGCTTTGCTTATCGCTACACACAAGACTGAGGACTACCATGAAGAGGCGTACCGCCTTCTTCCAAGTAATTTTTAAATTAAAATCGACATTATTATCAAATCTCGGATATATATAGCTAATTTTTAAATTAAATTGCAGATACTTCGGCGTTCGGTAATTTTAATATTTTTAGGAATTATTTTAAGCTCAGAAGGCGTTCAAATGGAAAATTTAAGAATACCTGGTGTACTTCAACGGCTTGGTTTTGCATATTTCATTGTTGGAACAATGGAATGTTTCGCCATCGATCCGTCGAGTAATTATTTGCCAGGTATATATATTTTATTTGACGTTTTCATTTTATTCGATATAACAATGATTGACGAATAATGTTTTAGGTGCGTCGTTATTCCGAGATTTGCGTGCGACATGGTGGCAATGGCTCGGAACGCTCTTATTGATAACTGTTCATTTATTAATCACTTTCCTACTTCCTGTGCCAAATTGTCCGAAGGGGTATTTAGGTCCCGGCGGATTACATAACCAATCGTTCGCTTCAAATTGTACCGGAGGAGCTGCCGGTCACATCGATGTGTAAGATACATTACTTTTCGGTCCCTCTAATATATATATGATTTTATTTATGATATAATTTAATAGAAATATTAATTTTCAGTGAATTGTTTGGTAAATCTCATCTGTATAGACGTGGATCTTTCCGTAATTTATATGAAACTAGTGTTCCGTTCGATCCCGAAGGAATTCTCGGCACTCTGAGTTGTGTTTTGGTTGTTCAACTGGGCGTTCAAGCTGCCAGAGTCTTGTTAGCATATTCTCATGCGAGGTGAATTATTTTTTTAATTTTAAACCTCATTAAATGTCTTTTCTCCGTACCTAATATTTTATTGATTACAGAGCGCGAGTATGGAGATGGTTTTTATGGTCGTTAATCACCGGATTAATTGCCGGCGGCTTATGCGGCTTCAGCAAAGATAACGGCCCGTTACCGATCAATAAAAATTTGTGGTCGGTCTCGTTTTCCTTGGCCACGTCTAGCCTCGCGTTTATGGTTCAGGTAAATAATATTAAATAATTACGTATAATTATATACATGACATAATATTTAAATGTTTTAGGGGATTCTGTACACGCTCATCGATATGTATTCCGTTTGGGAGGGTCGTCCTTTTTATTACGCAGGACGCAATGCATTATTGTTGTACATCGGGCACGCTCTGATGAAGGGACGATTTCCGTTCGAATGGAAATATCAATATCCGTCTCATATGGAGCTGCTCGCTATGAACTCGTTGGCCGTATTACTCTGGCTCGCCATTGCCATCTTTCTTCATCGGAAGAATGTTATTTTAACAGTCTAAATATTTTTTCTGACCAAATAATGCACTTTTTGATTCATGTATTTTTTTTAAATAATCGCAATAAAATTTAGATATATTTAATGATAAGCAATATATTAGGTAAAGCGGAGAGTAATGAATTTTTTTTTATTGCGACGAAGTTTATTTAACTTTTATTATGCTCTTCCTCGCAGAATTGGCAGTTTTCTTTATTAAATTATGACTCCGAGTGATTTTGCACTTGTTCAATATTTTTAATTTGTTTATCTCGGAACGAATAATCCATCGAAGATGATAGTCCAAAGGTGCAACATCAGGTGAATAAGGTGGATGTTGCAGAACTTAGCTCTTTTATTTTATCCCGTATAATCCGGTCTTGCATTATTATGCTCGAGAATTAATCTTTGATTGTTTCCTATTCTTCTTGAGTCGGCTCCCTCATGTCTGAGGATTGTGACCTCGTTCCGAATCCACTTGTTTTTGGCTCTCCAGGATCATCGCAGCTAATACGGTGGAACCCGTAGTGGTCTTCACTTCACAGTCCGGCTCTTTGTCCTTTCCCCTGCGTCCTTGTACATTTAAGTGCGACAAGATCTCCAAAGTGTTGAAGAACCCTTTTGAGACATGTAGTAGGGAGTCGGTCATCTTTATCGTTTCCCATGTCTTTCAGGAGAGACATTCATGTAGTGTCGTCGGCATATCTTGGATTTGATATTTGTTTACCCACTATTTTAAATCTGCCTTTCCAGTTTTAGTAATTCATAGTGAAATATTCTCAATATATCCCTCTGCATACAATAGGAGTACCTTTTTCAGTCAATAAAGGCCCAAGGGTAGACATTGTTATCTGATTCAATGAATTGTTTTTTCTCCTCGGATTGATGTAGCGGACCCACTTCTCATCCCCAATAACAATTCTAAGGAGTACGTTTAGTTTTGAACTTACTGTGGAGGGTTCAAGATCCCTCCATAAATATCGCAGATGATCTGGGTAGCTTTTTTTGATAACAGAGCTTTAAAACAATACGCAACAAAAAAATGTCATTACTTTTCACCTTACCTTATATCTTTGATCGCTTAACTGACAGATTTTGTGAGCTTTTACGATCAAAAAATATTTTTGGCAGGTGAGCGATTATCATCAATGGCTTAACGTAATAATTTATTCGTCTCTTTCTACATATGTAACTAGAATTTTCTGTACTTAGTGGCTTAAAAATATTGATATTTTAAATCAGACGATATTTTAAATATTTGTTTTAAACATTTTCATGGATGATATGTATATCGATGTTAATTAGAATCTCTAAAAATCTATATATACATAGCAAATTGAAGTTTTAACGATATTCCATAATTAATAATCACTGTTTGCTTGCTATTACGCTAATAATAATTACGTTAAATTTTATCCACATGCATACACTCAATGTATAATTATTTAAATTTTATTAATAAAATTATCAGGTTACGCTTCAAATTTTTTTTACCCGTTGTCTTTAATATGTATTTATTAGGTTGAGTCATTTAATAACTTCCGATTCAGGTAGACAGTTCCTATTGTTTGACAAGGGGATTTTGGTTTTCACTAGATAGATAAGTGGCCTGTCAGTCATTCGACAACTATTTAGTGTGGTGGACGTTACGGTGGTGTTATTCCGACCCTTAAAATGGATAGTCAAAAAGTGCAATTCGTCATGTGATGCTTTGGGAATTCAAACAAGGCACTAGTGCTAGAGCGACGACCGAAAGGATATGCAGTGAAGCCTGATAACCGATCGGGCAGTTAGAAACTGATTTGGGATATTTCCGGGATGTCAATACGATCCCGGAAGCCAACAACATCTTTTGTCTCTTAACATTACGCAGTTAAGAATAAAGAATGGATTGCCCTTGTGTATAAGACCAAATAGGACATAAATCAGAATTGAAGCGCGTTACCACTTTCTAGTTTTATGGCTGGGATTATTTCAAAGGAACCCAAATTTTGAAGAATCAATAGACCACAAGGATACAATGAAACAATAAATGTTGGGAGTCGACAACGACTGTTGTAGAATAAAGAACAGTCCTAAAGCATAATTGCAACCGAAGAATTCAATGGTCGTTTTGGAAGAACGAGTTGTAAAACCACAGCAGCGCATGGGGCCGGCAATTCAAACTACAAGAACAAATATTCATAAGATTTATGAACGAGAGAAAATTCTAGAACGATTTATTTAACACTATCGAAGAACTGCCCCTTTGACGCTAGAAGATGGCAAAGGATTAGACACTACTCCCATGAATCGGAAGCCGACCACGCCTTGAGACCGAGCGGGGTAGTTGATCAACATGTAAATACCTTTTCAGAAGTAATTTTTCATCAGAAACTTCTGAATTCTGAAGTCTCAGTTCAAGTCTTACTCTCATATCGAGATCATCTCTTCGTAAGCAAAGGAAACTTTGCTTCGAATCCAGTACCAAAGGAATCTTTGGGAACCTCTACTTCGAATCCAGTACCAAAGGAATCTTTGGGAACCTCTACTCCAACATTCAGTACCAAAGGAATCTTTAGGAACCTTCTGTCGCCGTACCAAGAATATTTTTACCCTTAACATGTCTATTGCCACAAGTCTCCTCTCACAGCATAAGATTGAGTCTTTTTTAGACAGGACAATAACAGGCGATGAAAAATGGATCACCTATGAAAATATTGTCCGCAAAAGACAATTATTGGAACCATTATCATCAACTACCGCATCACGAAGACAGCTATGAAGGTCAGATCCAGTGTTAGCCTCATACGGAAACTGGCTGGCACTGGCTGGGGAGCAAACACCCCAGCATTAAGAACCGCAACGATGGGACTAGCCTACTCCACGGCAGAATACTGTGCACCCGTATGGAACAGCCACCACACGGCAAAAATCGACACAGAGCTACACAAGGCAATGAGAATCATCTCAGGTTGTGTAAGGCCAACCCCACTAGCTACTCTGCAACATAGTGCCGGCAGACCTCAGGCGTAAAGCGGTCCTAAGAAGGCTATGCGTAAGATATCACGGAAGGCATAAGAAGAAATTCATAATAAATGAAGACCTCCTTCACCTCCCCCAGCAAGATTGAAATCCAGAAACCCCCATGCACATCAGCTACCCAGACCCTTCTCACTCAGAATCTAACAGCAACATGGCGGAAGAGATGGAATGAGGCGACACTGGAGAACAAGGAGCTCATCGCGGACCCAACCAGCCCCCCAACTGGGTTCCTCCTACCGCGGAAAAAGCGGTGCCGACTCAACCGCATCCGTACGGGATATGGCCGATGCGCCAACATGCTGCACAATTGGGGAATGTCAACCGAACGGAAATGCGACTGCGGCGCCCCGATACAGTCCATGCTCCACATCGCGAACGATTGCCCACTAAGAAAACTGAGCGGAGGCATCAACGCCTTAAATAAAGCCAACGAACAGGCTGAAGCATGGCTGGATAAACTTGAGATCGACATCTGACTGGGTCAGCAGGCAAAGAAGCCCGCCGAGGACTGACCACAGGAAGCCCACACTATAATAAAAACCAACGCCATGGACTTTTAAGTCCCAACACACTCGCCAATCCGGCCCGTTCAGTGGACCTGGTAAGAAACACCTCTCAGCGCCGCTCTCATCAGTGACTGGTGTAGAGGCGCGATTATCCCAGGCTAGGTTGCACCGGCTCCCTAGCCACCCTAAGGCAAATGCTGGGATAGTTCCTCTAGCCGTCCTCCAGCACACTACCAATCCTAACAAAGTCACCCCGTCCTCCAGTTCCCAGGCCGTAGCGGCAACGAGGAAACTCGTTCGGATGGAAGCAATGCCGCACCCGGCGTCTGTTTTAGACTATCGCTAAGTCGTGCGATGTTGGTCTGCCGGCCCATAGAGGGGCCCGCTCCTCCGAAAGGCTAGTGGGTCAACCCGCGTAATGCTGTTCTTGGTGTGCTCCGAAGTGGCGGAGGATACCCCAACAACGACGAGCACACGAAAAATGACAAAGTAAAAACCATACGAAATCATCATCACCATCATCAACTACCGGACCCTGAGGCCAATATTCATGGCAAGTAAACTTTATTTTGTGTATGGTGGGATCGTCGAGGAATAATTCACCATGAACTGATTACTGCCAATACACACGTTCAGCAGCTGCAAAGAGTTCATGAAAAACTACTGGAAAAGTGTCCTGCACTCGTCAATCTGAAAGGCGTTATCTTGTTACACGATAATACCAGACCGCACATGGCAAAAGTGACTCAAGAAAAAAATCTGGAGCTCAACTGGTTTGCCACATCCACCCTACTCCCCAGATCTTGCTGCTACGGACTACCACCTTTTCTGTTCCTTACAGAATTTTTTGAATGGAAGAACTTTCATCAATAAGGAGCAAGAAAATCAGGCCCTTGATACTTTCTTTCAGTCCAAACCTAATATATTAAAATAACGGTGGATTTTCAATAATATCGTATTTTCCTTTATTCATAGTAATATTTGTACAGTTATATCATAAACTTATACACATAAATCATTGGCGTACACATGATTACACCGTTACATAACCTCATCATTGATAACAATAATCGCTAATAAAATCGTTCAAAAATCAAAAAAATCACAGAAATCTAAGCGTACATTATAAAAGTTAAATTTATACAAAATCTCAACACATGTATACATTTTAACGTTAACAATACTTCGAAGATATATAATTTTCATCGATCGACACATTATTTGTTGAATAAATTAATGCTTTTTTTTGCACATTGAAAGCTCCGGATAATTTATCTATGGTTATACATTTACGAAATCAAAGTTTCGGGGACGAATATGGGGTCGGGATTACGACTTACGCATTATTTCATTCTATTACTTTGCAGCTTCTATATAATTACGGCTATACTATCGACAATTTGAAAATAAGTATGAATCGTGGAAAATACTATGGATATTTAATTATTTTTTTCCGCCTCGTCTATAAAATAGCAGTCTTCTACGATAATACTCTCCGAAATCGTTCCACATCGTGGAAAAAAAGGTTAGATCACAAATTTATTCATTAAACAGACTATAATTTAATATCTATTGATAATTACGAGTAAAATGACTATGGATATTGAATCGTGATTTTTATTGATCTCAAAAACAGTCGGATCATTTTTTTTTTTGGTTTTTTTTTTGTTATCGATATGTTTATTAACATAAATATGTATTTTTATTTTTTTAATGAATATTATGTAATTCTTCGGGATAGCTATTTTTGAGAAAAAAAACTAATTTATCATCTATACTTATAATGATGCATATCTGTCTCTACGTTAATTAAGAGTATTGAATCGCACACTATTGCTTTATATGTTTGCTTGTGTCTGCGGGCAGTGTAGTTTACAACGCTGAGCTGGCTTCATCTTGATCCATCGGCAGATCGCTTTCAAGAAGATTGCAGCAGTTTGTGTCAGTCTCATCTTTTTTCATGTCGTCGTTATAATTGCATAAGTTATTTTCGATCAGCTTGTTGAGATCGGATCGCTCCTTCTTCACCACGTCGGACGTTTTATCCTTGTCTCGTTTCTTGCTCCTCTTCCTGCGTTTGGAGTCCCTAGTTTTAGGCGATCTTTCTAATAAAAATAGAGCTTCGTGAAAGTCATCCGAGCTCAGATTAGACTCTTGAACGTGCAGAACGGAGCTTAAAGCTCCATCGGTTGAAGATTTCGGAAAATGGAACATTTCCCTGTCCCTCTCCGGCTCGTTGGCGCTCTTGGATTTAAGCTTCGAAACCATCTGGCACTCTCCCATCAGATCTTGATTGCTCATCAGCGGTCTGGCTGACCATGACTTTTGCATGTTTTGATTGTTCTTCATTTGCACGTTCGCCATTGTCGGAGAGCTCGGCAACGACATATCAAAGACGAGCTGTTCTGATTGAGGATAGATATTCTCATACAACGCCTCTTCCTTCTTCGTCTTTGATTTAGTATAATCGATGTTGAACATGGACTTGTTCAGAATGTCCGGTTTCAGAGAGCCGAACGTCGTCATGTTGCTCATTATTATGCTACCGCTGTGGCATCCCGTGTAGACGGATCCTCTGAGTCCACAATGGTTGGTCGTGTCATCTCTGACGTTGTCTCCAGCGCAGTCCATCATCAGTTCCGGATCTTCGTCGTCGTAAAACACGTCATCGCTGAAGTGAGACGGCGGCAGTACGGTAACATCCAGCATGTTGAGGCTGTCGTTCGAGAAGTGGCTCGACATGCAGCGTTCTTTAATGGGGCTGGTAGGCGTTGTTGAGCGCAGAAGAGATGGCGTATACAGCTCTGGCGAATATGAAGACGTCGTCAAGGTCTCAGCAGCATTTCGTTCGCTGCAAGGAGACAAAGAGGGCGAGGTCACGTGCACAATCACAGGACTCGTCGCTAGTATATTGGAAGTGTCTTTGTAATCTTTCCACATCGTCTTCTGTCTCGATTTCGGAGATTTTTGTTCGGATCCAGATAACCTGTACGCAGGCGGAGGTTGCGTCTTAGATGATATTGCTTCGTTCGAATGCGTTATGACTTTTACCGGAGGCTCTCTGCAGATGGACACGCCCGAGATGTACAGCGTTGGCGATTTAGGAATGCCAGTTTCAGATTCACACTCGTTGCTGCTGTCCGTCTCCAATCCTCTCTTCGCCTTCACGCTGCTTTCATCGGAATTTTTGCTATTTTCCATGGCATCGTCGCATATTTTAATAATCAATTTTTTGTCTGACTTCATCTTCTTCTTCGGACTCTCGGATATGCTCAAGCTTCTGTTTTCTTTGGCGTTGTGCTTTCGAAGCTTATCAGACGTCAGCTCGTTGATGTACATTATCTTGCTCTGCTCACCAATGTGCTTCTCAGAGCTGGATGCCTTGACTTTTTGCTGATTTCTATCGTTGCTTCTTGGAATATGATCAGAATGCCTTCTGAAATTATCGCTGATTATCTCGTTTTGATTCAGATAATGCTTCGGACTCTCCGTGATCGCCAACTTCGTCAAATATGTGTTAACCTTCAGATGGCTGGAGTTCAAATCGGGTAGATGTATTGTCTTTTCACTGAAGTTGAAAATATCAGTATTAATTTTTCCGCGGCAGTCGACGCTGACCGTCTGCGGAGTCTCAGTTTCTGGCAAAACAAGATTACTTCGAGAAGAGCTGTTTTTATCGAAATATCTGAGAGTTATTGGTCCAGTATCTGTAGCATTGGTTTTAACGCATTTTTTCTCGCAGCAAAATTCGCCCCAAGGTAAATTTTTAGGAAAGCTCGTCATCTTCTTCTTGCTCTCGCCTTCTTTATTGCTCTTCTTCTCTGGCGGATTAGAAACTGTGCTGCAAACCTCTTGAAACACTGCTTTCTTCTCCACGGTTCTGGTTTTATAACTGCATTCCGGTTTAGGAGCGTGGACATCGATTTGAATGCATCTGGTTATAGCAACCTTTTTATCATTAGAAGACTGTTGAAATTTGGAACAATGCGGCAACGTTGAATAATCTGAAACATAATATACCACGTTATTATTCTTGTTTACTTGCAATATTAATATCAACAGCAATACCTTCGTTATTATTTTCAATGAATTCATCTTGCACCTTGTTATATCTGAAATTTTATTGAATATAAGTTTTGTTCTATGCTTCTTAATACAACATTATGAAGTATAATTACGTTGTATCATCAGTGCTCGAACTTCTGACGGATATATCTCCCATGCTCCATGATCTCCTAACTTTACCGCCTAATTGTCGAAGAAGCGGAGGACGTTGTCCAGCTCCTCCAGATCTCAAGAGCGGCGGTCTGCTCTTCCCACCTTTAAGATAAATACGTTCAAGCAAATCTGATATGAAAAAATACATGTATTTTAATAAATACCATCATTGTAATGATTTATGAAGCCGGATATTCCTGTGCTCGTTGTAGCGCGTTGATCATCGTGATCAGGCCCGTCTTCTTTCATCTTACGGTGCAGATCTTTAATATCTTGCTTCCGTCCCAATAGATCGAGCCCTACTGCTAAATTCGGAAGATCTATCGGCGTTTTCCCCAAAGCTTTCAAGAAATATCCCACAGTTATGTCTGCAGCTCTTGACCAACTCTCATCCTAGAATAATATTGAAGTAAATTCCAATCTTTAAAAATGGTATTTATATTATATACCTGTTCGTAGAGTCTAGTGACTTTGGACGTGTCCAAATCGATCATTTCTTGCTGAAGTATATCTCTACGCTCTTTGGTGATGCTCCAGCCTGCGCTGCTCTCAGTCACTTTTGACTGTAGCATTCCAGTTTCGCTATAATGCGCACTAATGCTGCTCATATTACCTTCGGCATTGGTTTTGTTGTCAGTTTCTGCTTCGATCTTGGAATCGCTTATGATGCAACCGCTCGAATCTTGCAGCGACAATTGTATCGCCAGTTTCAGTTGATCGTCTGATAAACTCTTGTCTTCTACGATGAAAACATATCGATTAAATAAATCCAAGCATGATAATCGTCAATTGACTTACCATTATCCGAAGACGCTCCTATCGATACTGAAATGTTGAGACGAGCTGGTCTCTGTCTGTTCCGTGTCAATGTAGTGTCTGTAACAAATGATTATATTGAAATCAGCATCGATAATGTTATCTGCATTGCAATAAAAACCTTGGGACGTGGAAGATCCGTCCGACTCTTGGCAGCGACGCGCTTGTTCCTCCAACATTTGAAGCCGCGACATTTCCAGAGCGATGATCAAATCCATGTTGTATTCAGACACATTGATGCGATACACTAAAATAACAATATCGCATTTAAAATATTGTGAAAAAATTGAACACTGCATTTTATTACCGTCAGCGTCGTTTGTAGTCGTTGGTCTTTCCGGCGCTCTGTTCGGCGACGATGTCGTCTGCGGTTCCTATAACATAAAAACAGATTCAACTTTGATATTGTGGGTAGTTCTTCTATTGTAGTACAGTAGATTCATTCTAAAACACACTTGAAGAATGGTGTGGTCCGGATCGAGTGGATCTGTAACTCGCAGCGGTTCACCACGGGGGCCAAGTGGAAATCGCCATGGATCTCTCGGATCCAACCGACCCCTTGCCAATAATCTCGCCTAGAAAAGAGTAAAATATAATATAAATAGTGTTAGCCAATTTAAAGAACTTCAATATTCAATGTATACCATCATTCGCAGTTCTTGGGCGGAAAGTGCCGCTGGCGGTGGAGGTGGACGCACTAGTCTCATAAGGACAAGTCTCCATCGTCTAGCAGCCGTCATAGCTCTCTTTATGCTGATCAACGGTGCTTCTATGACCTCGCAAGCTATAATATTCGATAGCCTCAGCGTGCATCGCTCCAGCTCTTCCTAAAACCACATTACATACCGCATTGGATTATTTCCATTACACATTTCTGTATTATTCCATCGAATCGAACCTGTGAATAGTAGAAAGCGGCACGATGCGGTGCTGTAGCTGGAAGCAGCAGGGTATAGGCGCAGCATCCGATGAGAACGCGTCTGCAAAGACCTACCTCTCGAGCGGCAGCTTCTAACAGCCCATCGCTTGTATCTAAATTTATAGATAATTAATGATTAAATCAAATAATCAAGCGTTAATCAAGGGTTTGACTTACTGATTGGATCCAATGCGACGACTTTAGCAGGGGTCGCCACCAGTATTGCTCGTTCGGCTTGCCATCTTTGTTCGTGGCGGCGATAGCGAGCGCATTGTATTGCGAATCGCCATTGTTCTTGTGCTTCGCCATTTTGAATCTGAATAGTAATTGGTGAAATTAGAATAAGAAACATGGACAAATGTAATGTAGTTCTACTGAGAATGTTGAAGATTTTATGAACGAAATGCATTATGAAAGCAATTATACTTCAACTTCTTCACAAGGAATGGCACTGTCTTCTGAAGACCATCATGAAGGGGAAAGTGGGAGACAAAAATTACCCTTGCTTTGGCAAGTGCGATTCCTCTGGATTGCTCGGCTCGTTGTGCTGCTTCCTCTCTGGTGCATCGAAAATATCCACCGGTAGCAGACCCATGGCGCTTCCAACTCTCCAAGCACACCCAGCAAAAGTCGAATTTGCACTGGATTAAATCAATAGATCAGTATTAATGTTTGGTATTTTAAGGGTTGTATACGAATAAGCTAATAGTACCTTTGTGCATTTCATGTGGTTACATCCGTCGTTCTTTTGAATCGGACAGGAACATGAAGGACATGGTTTGCAATGAGCCAATAGCCAGAGCGACGAAGCAGCACTCTCAGCGCCTCCAGCAGCAGCTGCAAGTGGAGCTGGTGGTGCGGCTCCTGCTCGTGCGACCCAACGGGACCAAGCAGCACATCCCAGCGGAGGATGAGGCTCTCCTGCGATAATTTAAATGATTCAACATCAAGCTTATCCTTCGCATCTATTCTACAAGTCTTTTAATACCAACCGTTACATTCCCAACAGAAGAAATGAAAATCTCCGCAATCAACGCCCCTAGAAACGGGTGGATAACCACCAGGACACTCTTCTTCAACTTCATCCGAATTATTAATGGTGACAGTAGGTATCTAAAAAATGTTATACGTTAAATATATATGAAATCTTCAAAATATTGCTGTTAAAATCATTACTGCTAGTTCGGCTTCGTGTAATTTTACTGCTCTTCCACATCCGGCTATCGGACACCACTTCATTCCACGCGAGCTCTCCACAAATGCCTAGATAAAAAATATATATTGAAGTTAAATGGATTTGGGTTTAAAATCAAGAATGACAATATTACCTTGATGTCAAACAGTAGGTATTTGCGTTGTGTACGCGGAGTCAAGCATCGTTGCAGCAGATGATGAGGCGCAGCACGACGACAACGTGGTGCTGGACACGCTGGACGAGGCTCTCCTTCACAGACACGTCCTCTAAGATATCTTCCCCAGCAACCGCTACAAAAAGCGTGACCACAACCTCCACCCCCAGCTTCAGCGACGCTCACTTCTTCGCAGCAAATACCGCACTGTTCACATAACAAGATGAATAACAAAGCTTGAGAAAATATCTCAATTGAATCAATACCTCGATGGTTTTGTGCTCGCCGGCTGAAGAAGTCGATTCTTCAGGATGTTCACTGTCCAATGATCCGCCCGGTAGTGAAACCCCTGCGGATTGGCAACAAGCAGTCGCGTCCTTCATCCAGCGTTCGACCAGTAAATCCCGGCACCATTCTTAAAGCAACAACGTTATTACAACAATACAAAATCTTATGTTATCCATGATTTATATGTACCATTATCTCTGAGCAACGCCTCGGCTGTGAAGAGTGAAACTCTCAACATGTCGCTGGTATCGACCAAGAGTCTATCTTTTGCTTCGCGCAGCTCCTGAGGTCGCAATCCTTCGTGCGAATCCGTTCCATTGCCGCCTGTGATTAGTTCTTCTGCTTCTTCTTCGACGATCTCGGCGTTAGTCCATCCCCACTGCTCGCTACACCATTCGATTGATTCTTCAGACTAGAAAAATAAGATCATATTGATATACATACTGAAGAATTATAGATTTATTGGGATATCTTACGAAAAGCATCGCTCTTTCGATCAATGCTGCTAATCGCGGATGACCACCGGTGAGAGCTCTTTGAGCAGCAGTTCTTCCGCGAGCGTCTTTGATTAGAGTTCGTGCGCCTGCTGCTAGGAGGAGATGAGCACATCCTACCATGCCAGCTCCGGATGCTAAATGCAATGCACTATCGCCGTCTTTATCTAGAGCATCCATCTGTATTCGTTCTGATTCTTCAGATGATGGTAGACGAGCTCCTCGCCATTGCAGAAGAAGCGCCGTGCATGCAGCACGTCTCTCTTGAGCGCTTACAGTTAGAGCACCGGAACCAGGCGTCTCTGAAGAATTGCTGCCATTGTAATTGGAAGACGCTGTATTTCCTCCGCTGCCTAAAATAAAATCAAAATTAAACAAGGAAAGATCACGACGTCAATATTAAAAATTAACTTGCCAGTGAGTTGAACGCAGCTGATAGATATGTGACTGTTGGTCGGTGGAAAGATTGTTCCAGTGCTGCACGCACTATGCAGAACTGTCTCATCAAAAGCATTTCTTTTATTGGGATCTCCGCCTAAATCGTTTAAAAATGTTCTCAATAGATGTTTCATCCCTAAAAAAAATTAAAAACATTAAAATGTTATTAAAAACTCTTTGCACTGTGCTGTTGTACCGTATCTAGCTGCATAGTGCATGGCAGTGTTGTGGTGTCTGCTCTCTCCATAGCTCATGTTGGGGTCGAAGCTCTTCTTCAGCTCCGGCGAGCTCTGGTATATCTGCATGGCGGCATATTCGTCTCCGTTCTGGATGTACTTTTTGAATTTCGACGACGTACTACCCATTGTCGATTCGATATGATTAATGCTTAACACTACAAGATTAGTCTATGTTTTATTTTGGTCGGACCAGCTCCCTACGATAGATACTCTTTAAAATATTACGTCAATTTAAAAATATGTGCATCGTATATAGCCAGCACGCGATGCCGGCATTTTGATCTCCTCTATATTATCCATTTCGATTATTATTTTATTTTTTCGATAAATATTAGAAGCACCTTTCGTCGATCACATTATATACGCTTTAATAAATGATTTACTGGTCTACTTGAAAATTGCGCGGTGAATCTGAAACATAAATTTGAATTTTTGGTCTAAAGCGATTCGAAATGCAGCATGTTTTATTTTTTATTCATTTGGGTCAAATCTTATGTTTAAAGGTTTAATAAAAAAAAGAGGCCATGTCCGGCTAAATTTCCTAGATTTGTGGGCTGTATTTTTTTATAATTTCTTTGACAATATATATTTAACCCTTAGGCTGCTGAGCAACGATATATCGCTGTTTAATAAAACGCTAAAGATTTTATATAAAATACCAAAATGTGTGTTCAATTAAAATCGTAACACTTGTGGCTAGATTTAAAAAAATATATTAGCAGCAAAGGGTTAAAATCGAGTTCCACAATTTCATTGACATTTTTTTCTAGAGCTCTCATCTCCCCTAAGGGGGTAATAATTGCCGACACTTCAGACAATTCAGTGATTTTATTAAAAGATAAAATTTAAAAGTACCTATTACATAAGCTGACTATTTTAACCCTTTAGCTGCTGAGATTTTTCTCGCTGTTTTAGCAAGCAAAGGATTCAAAATTTATCAATAATTATCTTAATTTTAAATTATAATATATTTTTTTTATTATTAACATTAGTAAAATCAGAAGTAATATTTTTAAATATTGAAAAAATACCAGGTATTTCAGAAAATTCATCAATAAATAAATTAATTAAAATTTTCAGATAAAAACTGTACAATACACAGTAATCATAGACAATTAATTGCGAAAAATATACATAAGACTATAGATATTGACCATTGACTAAAAAATAGCATTTAAATAAGAAGTTTTTACTGTGCCTAAATGAATTTAACCAAATTCAATTGTTTTTATATTATATTAATTTCTTGTGCAATCGTTTTTTAAACATTAAAATACTGTAAAAGAGGGCACTGATTTCAATATTATTTATATTGATAAATGTGATAATCATATTAAAAATATCTTCAGTTTTAAATAAATAAAATCATTCATTAAATTTGATCAAATATTTTCAAATGGGAAATTTCTTATCATATAAGATTGTATATCATTTTTAAATTGTAATCTTAAATCGTTTAATAACATTTTTTTTATTTGGCGGTATAATATATTTTATTAAAATAATAAAGCAGTGATTTTTACTGTTTTTCTTACTTGCGATAACTGTCTACTTATAATTGTGTATTTAGAGCATTGTTCTTTGAACCATCATCACTTTTTGTCATGAGCCACGGCATCCATCAGCAAGACCTCGCCGTAACACCACCTGAAATAAAAAAAAAACGTTTCAGAATTGGAGTCGGACCTGCCAAAACGTATCGGCACCGTTTCCAACATATGTCCGCGGCTTACTGTGCAACAGAAGTCCTCTGCTCGTCTGGACATATTCATTGGGTTGACTTGTCACATTTCCCCGACGGAACACCGGGATCTGACGACGGGACGTGTCCCATTTTCAGCGAAAACTGGGATCGATTGTCAGTTGGGCCAGGCTCGTGTCAGATACAAAGGAGGGCCGTACCGCGCATGACACGGGAACAGCCTCTTCCCGGACAATTGCAAAGCTTCGGGATTTTTACGAACGTACCCGATTATTTGAAAGATCTCCAGATCTATAGATCAACACAACACTGCAAACATGAGACGTAAATAATTTTCGTACAATTTAATTGAATAGTTTTTGGGTTGCGTGCCAATCGACAATCTGTATAAGTAGGCACCTGTTGAAAACGATACCAAATATAATATTTTATATACAATGCCATATATATTATCATTTTTATTAACACACCAGACGTAGTGTAAATATATAAATATAATTTTAAAAATGTTAGAATTTACCCTTTTAATTATCATTTTGCTCATTATTGTCTATGGCGCGCAAATTCAAAATGGTCGCCTAAACGTCAAATTTAAACAATTCATAACTATAACCTAAAAAACGTCATCATTTCTATAAATTTTGAATCTCTTTATATATATATAGATTAAAAATCAATTTAATTATTATAATGTGTATATGTTATTCAATAATTTATTAAACTGATTTAATAAAGATGACGTGATACGTACTTAAGATCAAATCGTTATATGTATAAAATAAAAAAACGACAAAACAATGTTTCATACATTTATTTAGAAAATGGTACATATAGTCTTAATATTAATAATGATTAAAATTATTTAAACTAGTCAGTAACACATAAAACATAAAATGACGTAATAAATATTAACAATAATATTAAATCACGATACTAAAAATGATTTTGTTCTAATCAGTGTTTAACAAAAGGATGTAAATGATATCACGGTATTTCAATCCATTTGAAATTCATTTAATGTATATATTTAATATACATTTTCAAAATTTATATTATGACACTACATATACTTATAAATAATTAGAATATGATAATATTTTAATGACATTTTAAAGTCAATTTGACGGCATAATCTATTAAAACAATATTTATTAAGCGAGAATAAATACTGGAATGAATATGATTGTTAATTATAATATTAATGTCTTATTTGAGATTTAATTACACGACGCTTCGTCATCATGGAATAAAAAAATGTTTATGTAATTCTTCTTAACACATTCCGGTCCGCTGGGTTCCGCGCCGAGTTTTGCGTTGAGCCGGGCGATTTCGCGAAAAAAATAGCAGAAGTTGAGTACTTCATTTAAATCGATGTAACTCTGATACCATTTAAGTTACGCCAATAATTTTTGTTTTTGTTGTATTCGTGCTGTTATCTCTATAAAAAAAAAAATAATAGTTCAAAACTTCTTCAAAGTGTGGTCTGCGACAATGAAATATAAATGATTTTGGTATAACAGCCCGCGAGTTTTAAAACGCGTCCCCCGTACTTCTACGTTGGCCCGCGAGGACGCGTTTTCGAGTCCTTAATATGATTACGGAACGGAATCCGCATTTCATTCGTCCAGACACAATTGTGAGAGCTATGCGTCCGTTAAGAGCAATGGCGGAGAGAAGGATATCACTTTGTATATATATAAAAGGACATAATTATGATTTGCAATATCTTCAGCACATCTTAATCAACATATTTACAAAAATATATATTCATATCATATGAAATTATTTACAATATTTCGATATTTTATATCCATCATAATTATTGTTTATACAGCTGAAATAAATCCCTCAGTTCCATCTCCAGTGTTTTTGGAACCTCTAATTTATCTATATCGTTCACTTTGACTAGTTTCATTATAGCCAGCATGGCCAGCTGACGCAACTCCTTTAGTTGCATAGTGATATTGTAACTAATACGCGTCAAGCAATAATTTTTCTTATCGACGTTGTATTTGTAGACCGGCTGCGGTCTGAACACTGTCTGGCACTTGACGACGAATCTCTCGTTCGTGACGGCATCTTTGAATATCCACGGATGCGTAGCGAATGTGTTGACGTCAAAGTATTGCTTGGGATAGAGCGTTTTGTATATTTCCTGTTTGCCGTTGTAGTTTATCCAGATGATGTTGATACGTCGATCGGTCCTATTGCAAAATCTCAAGAACACTTCTTTATTCGAATTTGCCGATTGTACGATTTTTTGATTGCCTTCAGAATCGATTTCATATTCATAGTCCTCCATTATGGATTTTTAATGAACGACTTTCATGTATATTCACAAAAATTGCTGAAATATATGAACAAAAATTAATAACACGTACAATATGATTTTATAAAAATAAAATATAACTCACCGATGAGGTAACATCATTAACAATCGGTGATTTAGAGCTAAACTCAGTTTGACACATTCACATATTGCTGTCAGCTGACGGTGTGGCCAGTATGAAAAAATATTTTTATTGCATTCGTCATGATTTTATTGTAGCTTGCCACACTGATTTAATTATTTATGAATATACAATACATTGTTGTTGTGTTATGTAAAATTCAATTTGCTATTGAAATTTAATCAGCGGTATTTAATTAATAATTAAATTTTAAAAAAATGTACTAAAAAATTGTGATAATAAATTGTAAAATCCCCTTTTATATATTTAAGCTAATAACAATGATTTTTAAAATAATACTATTAGTTAATAATTATAATATATACATTTAAGAAAAATCGATTAGCAAAACATAACACGGGGATTATCTCGGGTGTTGTGTATTATTAATCACAATGATGGATTGTCGAGTGCATGCTGAAGAAGACGAGGAGTGGATGAAACTGATGTGGAACTAATCCAATACGCTCCGCTGCTCTTCTGAAGAACATCAAAACACTCTATTCAGCGAATGTCAAACTGAAAATAAACACAAAATAGAAAAAATAAACATTTTCTCACAATCCTTCACTCATCTCGATTAATATGCTGAAACGGCTGATCGCTGCCAAAGTTTCAGAATCTCTAGTGCGTACGGTGCAATACGCATGCGCAGAGCCGTATTTCCTCCGGCCTGGATCAGAAACTAATGGTACGAATGCTGAAAATTTACAACCGTATAATTTAGTATTAAACGCCAATTGACGGAGCGGCTTGCAAACCATTTTCAGCTGAAAACATTTACAATCACTCTGATATCGATCAAAGTGAATCAATATTTAAATAAATTATAATGTGATTATAATATTTATCATTTGTGTTATATGATTAAATTGTTATTTTTTTATTTAAATTATGTTATTGTCAATGAAGTTTAATTTTCTATGAATTGATGATTGTTATGGATGTTCGAAAGAGTATTGTGAGTAATGTTGAAGCGTTACATGTTGGCGACCCCTGAATAGGAGGCCGGGGGCCCTCCCCCAGGGCCCCAGTAGGGCCGGCAGTTAGCCTCCGCCCGCCGGGGGCTCAAGGGGCTCCACACGTGCGCCTCCGCACGTGCCAACACCATTATTTATATTTTTCAATTAACATATTACTGACCGGACACGCATCTGCGCGGGGCGGAGGCCCTGTACGTTACTCGCCGAGACCGTCTAATCACGTCCGAGGACCTCATAGCTGCCTCTGACTGCATTGTGCAAAGGTATGATATTGTTTTTGTTTTTCTTTTTTGACATTAACAGCTCAATTAGCAAATGTACATCGTCTTTACACTGTCATCGTCGAACAAACACGAAATACAACAATAAACGATTGAAAAATAAATAAAAGTAAAATAAACAGACAATTGATTTACATAATATATTATTATGTTGTATAATATAATATATTTAATATTATTATTTTAGATCCAAATTATTTATTTAATATATATATATTAATATTTTCATTATTTAATTAAATATAAATTTCTATGAGTATATTAATAAAATAGTGAAATACGTATGATATTAATTCTAATCTACTCAATCATAAGCTCTTAATATTATTATTTTTTTTTTGAAAAATACAAGAATATTATTTTTAATTAACCTAAATCTGAATTTATTAGGTTTGATGAAAAAAAATATGCGGAATTTTTGTATTTCGCGGGCGCTGTTTTCGTCCAATTTAGTACACCTGTCGCTGACGTATTTTGACATTGGTAGCCATATTGGATCCTTACTCTATTGTTGGCTACCGAAAAGGTTTCACGGATTTTGTTGTGCTCAGCGATTTTTTACTCGCTTAAAGAATTTCTTTGCCCAAAACGATATTGTTATTTTTTTATTTATTTATTTAACAACGATTGATAGATGTCATAACAGAAAGATTCCGGATCGCCATATAAAGATACTTAAGATGCAAGGGGAATGAGTCTCTTACATTAATATTCCCCCCAGTGTCAAACCATGACACTGGTTAAATTTAATATTATTTGTTTTATAATTATTTATTCAACTAAGAATATATGGCATAAATGAATTAATTCCAACGTTAATTCCCCTGGCCAGTGTTATAAAGAATTCTCTGAATTCATAGTTTTCGTCGGACACCCAATCCAAGTACTAACTTAGCTCATTCGCGGTTGACTTACGTTACCTACAAACCATAACACTGATTATGACGCCACAGCCTCCATATTCACCGGACATGGCCTCTGCGAATTCTTATTATTTCCGTAGATGTAAAAAAACATTGAAGGGGATAAAAACTGATTGTAATACTTATTTTTTTAGAAAAAACGCAAATATATCAATTTCTATGCTCGTTTCGCCCCATCAAAAGTTTATATCCAGACAATCAAATTAGTGTCTCGTTAGTCTCTTACAAGTTTGCCTCTCGGCAGTAGCAGTTTACTCTCAGTTTACTCTAGAAATGTTTTATTCAGAGGCTGTGAAAGTGAAGAATTTGCCGCAGACTCTGATTAAAATTAAAATTAAAATACGCGCCACTACGCCACATTTAAATTAAATAAAAAAAGAATAATCGAAACCGTCAAAGGATATCCTGTAGTTGACGAGGACCGAAATCTAATTTTCTTGTCGGAGAGCACTTTAGTGCAGAACCTACGTAAATGTAGCATATATTTTTAAAGGTCCACCGTCTCTCTCGCCCTCTGTTTCAATTAAACGATGAAAGCATTTCCACTGGGTCCCGAACGACCCGTGTGTCACCGAATGACCTACTGACTAATTGACTTTAAAAATAGCGACGTTTGATGGCGTCGCTCCATGACCAATGGAGAAACGCGTACCACACAAGAAGTCTCCATGCTTCGATAATTTAAACATTTGCATATTTAATTGCCGTGGACTAGACGCAATTTAGCCAATTACATAAATCTTTCGCATGAAACATTTGAATTTATTGAAAATCTCTCGAGATTATCTGAATTTTTACTAAATATACACGTTCAAAATTATTTATCTCAATATAATAATATTTAAACCGCTGGGATTAATACAGACAAGTCACTGTTTAAGCCTTTGATCGCTATGGTCACACCGGAGTGACAAATGCTAATCCACCGCCCGATACTGCATACAATATAATTTATTTTATTAAATTATTATTTTATATATTAAAATTTTTCGGCGCCTGTGTGCACCGCACAATCTGACCATATGGACGGCGCGCCTCTATTCACCGCACATGCTAGCGACACGCGCTTTGCGTAAAAAATGTTTGGATAGGAACGTTTTCCCTGAATGATTTCCAGTCATTCTTCAATACTGTATTTATGAAATAATCATAAAATAATAAATTGAAAATTTTATAGAATAACTGACTTGTTTAATAAATCTGACGATTCTCCGATAAATTGATTGAGATATATAGTTTTTCACAAAGAAAACTACTTGATATTCCGGATCTCTTTGATCATGTTCTCAATTCCAGACCTCGCAGGAGTAGATAAGTCATAAAATAATAAGTTTTTACTAAGTAGCAGCAGGCGCCATCCATATGGCCAGATTGTGCGGCGCACACAGTAGCTGGAAAATTAGTTGGGCCGAGAGGCGCCAAGAAAAATTATTAACT
This sequence comes from Philopotamus ludificatus, assembly GCA_022495035.1. Taxonomy (NCBI): domain Eukaryota; kingdom Metazoa; phylum Arthropoda; class Insecta; order Trichoptera; family Philopotamidae; genus Philopotamus; species Philopotamus ludificatus. The sequence continues at coordinate 27,541 of JAGXCT010036594.1, read as the reverse complement.
ATTAATTCATTAAACTTTCTTAAAATCTTAAATAGTTCACATTAAAGTGTTTGAATTAAACTTCAAGACTTTTTTATTATATTTTTTTGTCTCGAATCCTGACCATGTCCTTATTGATGATAGTTTGCTGTTGGATAAAAATTAACGCTTCCTTCGTTTTTTTTCTATAGCTCGAGGCAAATGAGAACAATATTACATAATTCCGCTTGTATCGTTTTTTTGTGGAAAGTGCCCTTGATAAAAAACGATAAATTAAGGTTCCACTGTATATTAAAATCATTCTACAGACCAACGGTTCAGTAGCGAGCTAAGCGGTAAGTGAACTAAGGGGCCACGTGGGGCCCCGTAATACTAAAGGGCCCCGTCAGGGGCCCCTAGATTTAAAAATATTTTTTTTATTTCTATTCAAATATCATAATAGTAATAGAATTTCACCATAGACTATGTTTTAATATTATAATACAAACTATATTGGTTCACCCATAATATAGACTTTAACTTTAATTGATAATTCAGTTCTAAAGTTCTAAAGGTCAGTGATTAGGAATCCTATTTTACAAAGAATAAATGCTACTAGTAAATCATTTTAATCAGCGGAGAGTGAACTATGATTTATCCTATTGAAATTATTAGAAAATTTATCAATTATTTCAGAGATGGATTTTGAAAAGTCGAAAAAGAGGCACCTGATTTATCAGGGCTATTATGTGGAATATGAAAAAAGAGAAAATTTCATAGTTAATATCATATATGTCATAAATTGGGATAAAACTAAGGCAGAACTATCCAAGACATACGAAGTTGGTGTAGAGGCTAATTTTTTTATTGGAATTTATCGATAGAAAAAAATATGTAATATAAAAATTTAAGGATATTTATAAAAATGACATCGATGATTCAATTTTTAAAGATGAGTTTGACCATTTTATTTCTAAAAGAAAATCAGGATAACATAAAAATGCGTCGCCAAAGAAATCCCAAGCATGTTTCCAAATGCTCAAATTTTCCCTTATTTAAGTCGTCAGGAGGATACCGTTTTCTCTTTTAAAGCGAGTAAACATTATTATTAAATATTTAAAGACAACTGTGGGAAAGAAAGATTTAATAATATGACCATTTTGTATATGGAGAAAGAAATTTTAATCCGAATTGACACTGTAAAAATAACTGACGAATTTGCAAGAAAAAAAGACCAAAATTTATGTAAAAAATATGTTTTTTTTAATAAATTTATTTAATGTATTATGCTATGGAATTTTCACTCTTTTTTGTTAATAACTTAATGAGAGTTTTATTAAATTTATTTTCTAACATGAGTCTCAAACTCAAGTTAGAAAAATTCGGGGCCTCCGAGGCCCTGTTTTTTTTTATCGCTTTATTTATCCATTTAATTTGATCCACAAATGCAATGGTTGGCTATTTTTTACGTATATATTTTTGTTATATTTCTTTAGCATTAGATTAGCATTAGAGATTAACTCGGGTTGTCAATCACCCAATCAAACATATGAAATGGAAATAAAAAGTAGAAATATAAAATAACAACAATAAAAAAAGCAATTAATAGAAAATAACATACTAAAAATGGATAAAAAAAATAGTTCCGATCTTGCTCCATAAGATTTTCAACTGTTTGATCCCTTGAAAGCAATCATGCGAAAATAAAGATATGAAGACGTCGTAGTAGAAGATTCGATACTCATTCTTATTGTCATATTTCAAGTAAAAATAAATATTAGATAAATAAAATCTACAGCTAGAATAAGAATAATAATCTACAAAACTAATCATAAACTGTAACTTACAGTTGAAAAAATCTATTCATGGCTTGTTTCTAAAATAAAAATATGTCTGAGTATGTTAAAAAGGTCTATTTATATAAGCTTGGTATTTTAGATGTCATTATCATAGCCCTTTGAAGTTAGATATTATAAAAAGCAACTCTAAAAATCGTTTGTCAGTTGTAATTTTGAATATATTTTAAGCTTAAAATTGTGGAAGAATACATATTTTCTTGAAAAATTGTATATCTGATATGAATCATAAAATAAAACCGAGTGAGTTAATTATTGCAAAGTTTTATAATTAATATGCTTAAATGTTTACTTATCGCCGTGTAGATTTATGCGTAAAAATAAAACACTAATTTTTCATAGTAACTCGAGTGTTTTTGCGCCATTTTTTTTTTATTACGCGTATCATTTTATGTGGAATTAATTTATTTCGCGGCAATAAATATTATCGAAATATGTATGACATGTTTTCGTGAAATACGGTGTCCGAAAAAAAATTGTATTCGGTCTGCGTGCCGCTGAAACTGAGATTTTTTTTCCGTCCGATGTCAGTGCGCATATTTCAGCGGAAATATATAAATAAAAAAATAGACGGTTACTTATTCAAAATTGATGATGTGTCGTGTCCAATACCGGATGTTCGCCGAACGGAAAAACATTAATGTATTACTTACCGTGAATTCATTAGTTTCCTGTAAATATGGGTGTGGCCAATCGTCATTTCGAATAACAAAACAAGATAAAATATTATATTTTTTTCAGTTTCAGCTGTATAATTTACCGCATTATTATTGCACGCAGGTTCAGGTACACAGATCATCTTTATAAACTCGCATAGAACTCTCCCCTTCGTAATTATAAGGCGTTCGCAAAGTTTGCAGAAGCCCTCAATGAGAAAGCCTTGTAATCCGTCTTTTGTTTGAAGTTTTGGACACCAGATAATTGTATTATAGATTATATTGAGGGATAATGCCGTTAACCTCACTCCGAAGCATTTTATGAAAGATCTACGGTGAAAAAAAAATAAACGATAAAAGCTTAAATTTCTACACAAATTGCTCATTTATCATAAAAGCTCGCTCGTAAGCTTGTTTTGTATTGTGTTAGTTTAAATATGGCTAATGTTGCCATATTATCGCGGTGACTTGCATTTTCTTCGACTGTTAGAAATTTCTGATGTTTGACTAGTTAGGATTTCCTAATGGAAGTCATTTATCAATTTTAACACATGTTATTTGCACACATTCATCATTCATCCGAAGAAAATTAACAACATATCTCAGATAATAATTAAATTAATTATTTAATTATTATTTAACTATTACACCGACTCGATCCGGGAGCTAATTAATAAAGATAAATTAATTTAATAATAGTTTCTAGGCGTTGCAGATATTTTTATTTTTCTTAACACTCAAGGACCCGGTCCCGCGTTAGTGCGGACATTTTCGTAAACGGTAAACACCCGCTCCCGCACTAACGCGGGTTCACACGAAACGTGTTATATAATGTGCTACAAAAGGCTTTGTAAAATATATGACATATGTATTTATTTATGGTTAAAAACTGACCTTGAAATAATAGATTATTTGGATCGAAAACTTTCGAGTACTTACACATCGACTGTAACGAATTTAGGTTTTCGTTTGTCCATTCAACAAAATAACTTTTTTGGAATATTTATTACAAAGCTAAAACTACCTATATACTAAATAAAGATATCTATTTGTTTTTTATCGTCTAAAATACAATAAATCATCATTTTCATAGCTCGAAAATTTTATTTCTTATCTAAATATTCTAATAATCTAATATAAGTATACTATACGTATAATACTTCTGTTTTGGCAAATTATCTCCAAAAGGAAAAAAGTTATTAAGCATTTTTTAGAGAGCCGCGCAAAATCGCAAGATCGATAAAAAGATGCGGGTTTAGTTATAAGTTTCGCCTTAAAAAAAACAGCGGGTGCTTGAGTGTTAATATTATGAGGACCCGAAAGAAATCGCGCATTTTTTATGAATATACTATTATAAAACACAATTTTCATCATTATTAGAGGATGTTTCACAACTTCCTTGTAGTTTTTCAATCAAGTATTGAATCGAAAAGCTCGTTCGAGTGGTTTTCAACTTTATTTAGAAAGCGTTTTTCTCTTAAAGTGTACTTTATTCTACCATATATCTCAAGAGGATTCTTTGATACTTTGAGCTTCTCGCCTGGAGAAGCTCTTCGCAATTAGAAACGTACAAGGATGCAGGGAAAGGGCCAGAGCGCCTGCCCGCTGAAACGACCAAGTGAAGACCGCCACAGGCTCCACCGTAGTAGCTGCAATGCGGGATGCAAAATGCAGAGAATCCTGGAGAGACAAAATCAAGAAGATTCGGTTACAAAAATGGTTACTAGTTCCAGGCATGAGGGTGCCGACTAGAGAAGTGCTCTGTGGACTGAAGAGAAAGTAATCGGAAGGAGCAAGATCTGGGGCATATAAAGGGCGTGGCAGAACCTCCCAATTTAGCTCGTAATTTTTTTTTTGGGTCATTCTTGATTTATGAGGGCGTCCATTATCCATTTATCTCATTTAATCTTTATAATTGAAGACAGTAAACATCTGCAGTAATTATTTCACTCGGTTTTAATAATTCGTAATGAATTATTTCTCTTACATTCCACCAAAGGCACAAGAATACCTTTCAGAGTGTCAGGGGTTGGAATGGGATTTTGATTCGGAGGAAGCCATTGCGTTTTTCGACTTATGTCATCACAAATGGTTCAATTCTCATCTCCTATTACAATTTGGTATAACAGGAGTCAAAATCTTGCAAAGAATTGCATGTGTTGCTCTTTTTTGCCATCTTTGGATAGTTAGTGCTGTGTTTAAATTCCCATTTTATTTGTTTTACCGATGTCATTCCAAATCCTTGGAGTTTTGAGTCTCTGTGATTAATCGAGGATCCGACTCCACTAACGATCTCAATATGTGATTTTTCAATCGTCGTCAAAATTTAATTTTTCGTCAAATTTAGAAGGTCAACCCTTGTCGATAAAAGTCTGATATATCCTTCGTCAATTTCTAAGTTCGACATGTTACACCTAACAATAATATTTTTTTCTTTTACTCATAAATAATACTAAACAATAGTTTTAAGCAAAAAAAACTTACAGATCTGCTTCTTTCGCTGTCTCCGGACACAAACTGCACTCAAACATTAGTTTATAAAATACGCGATTTCTTTTTGGTCCCCTTCATATTCGCGTAGAAATAAGGATATTATAAAAAAAATACATATTTAAATAATAAATAAACAATTTCATTTTATTCAGTAATTTTTTTAAATTATTGTCGAGTCGAGTGTTGTCGCGTGCCGGTATTAGACGTGGTGACGATGGCGGTTGGGCACAATCGTAGTTTCATAGATTCTACGGAGCTATGAGGAGCCATGCCGCTATCCAGACCAATTCAGTGACGTGTGTACTACGGGAGGTGCCCGTAGAACCCGATCAGACCGTGAATTAAATACGAATTGGTCATAACCTCGTCTGATTATTATTGTTACAATCCGCGCGTGACAGCTCGGTTCCCGGGCTTGGCTGGGGACCTGCCCCGTATTCGAAGAGTCAAGATAACTTCTGTCTACAGTCATGACATCATGACTGAGATGAAGGTGTCCTCCGGGTGGCAAAGACCCGCCCCAGGGTTATAAGGCGAGTAACAACAAAGTTTTTTTAAATTATTGTAATGTGGAGTTGAATTGAATTTGCACTCTGTATTTTTTTGATGACCAAATACAGGGGCGGAATCGGGTGAGTCAACCCAGAGATTACAGACCGATTTATTTGACTATTACACTATCGAAGAACAAATGATATTAACTTCATATTAGTTAGCACCGCATTTCTCCCATTGCGTCAAATACGTGGGGCGTCGAACATAAATCGCAATTGTCTTTCGTTAATTCCATCTTCTGTGGGATTGTAGAGCATACAGCTGGTATATACTAAATGTTGTTTTTTGATTTATTACGTATTTCTTTTGTTTTTACATTTACTGCGATAAAAAATGGTAATTTACAGGAATATATTGACTATATGACAGTGTAGGAAATGGTTCACACAATATGAATTAGAGGAAAATTCAACATTTCTTCGACATCTTGTGACAGGGGATCTGAAATGGGTTATGTACTCTAATCAATATGGAAAACCCCGTGGTTTTATGAGGGGTAGGTACCATTGGCAACCCATAAACTGAATCTAGTAAAAAAAAACTCATTTGTCTATATGGTGTGACTGTAAAGGCATTATTCATTATACAATTCTTTATAGAACGTCAAGTTTCCGTGGCGTTTAACTTTGTAGAATCTTAACATTATTCTTTGGGTTCACCTGCCAGGACCTCAGTCACATTCTGTGGCTCTCATCACTTAAACATCGCGCATTATGATCTACCCCATGCTCAATGGGGTATTTCCTCTATGGTCCTCTCGATGGAGGGTCCAATCATAGACACATGAACCTAGCCAGTAATAAATTTTGTTCGTACTGCATCAATTTTCGGTAAGTTGAGAAAATCTACTTACCTTCTAAACAGTAAGTTCAATTTTGCGAAAAGAAATGCGTTTGTTGAACCGATCGATCCGGTCTTCTTCTTCTTCAGATGCCTTATCTGCTTTCGGACGTTCAGGCAATCTACATGTCCTTGTTTTTAATGAGCTGATACAATTCTGAAGCTCCCAATCTGGTCCAGTTGCATATATTGCGGAGCCACGATAGCTTCTTTCTTCTCAACCATCATTTACCTTCCACTTTTCTCTCCATGGTGGTCTGCAGAAGGCAATACTTTGGTCCCCGAATGATGTCTTGACGTTTTTGACGGTGTCCAGAAGCTTGCGCTCATTGTAAATGAGTTTAAGAACGGTTGTATACCGCGACAGATTATTACATTCTTAGTGTGTGTCCTCTACTACTGTCATACTACTGTTATAAATTTTTCAAAAGGCTTAAATATTTTTCAGTATATTTTTAATTCTTTCTCAAAATCAATGAAGTAAATAAATACTTTCTCCGGAAAACTCTTCATTTTAGAGTTGGACGTTCATGCAGAAGAGAACATTTCTTGTTCATTGCGAAACCCAAACTGTGAATCCTAAGCAAGGGGATGAATGGGAATGTAACCAACCAATGGTGGCAAGGGATGAAATTGTTTCAGACAGTTCACACATTGACAAAGTGCGCTGCTTCATGCCCTAAAAGATTGTGGCCTTATTACGCGGATACCAATCTTAAATTAATCTCTTAGCATCTAGAGGAGTTATGCCTTCATTTGTCTTCATCCATGACACGTCTCGATTGGGTCAATAAATCTCAAGCTGCGGGATCATGCTCATATTGGATAGAGTAGTGTCCTATTTTTAAGATTACTTTATGAAGCGAGATCCTTCTAGAAAAAATATCCGGGTTAATGGTCCCCATAAACCCGAATATGATATCGATTTTCCTGCTCTCCTCGTAGTTACAATATTTATTTTTTCTGCGCGAAAATGACGCCGTTTGTCGTGATCCTAATTTTCGGAACCGAATCTTTTTCATTCCACGCTTTTTTAACAATGACATTGACATGAAATCCATTATTTTTTTTTTAAATATGCAGGTATTGTCTTTTAACCAGACGTATTGTCCCAAAAGATTGCGCTTCAACTAAGTTTTTTTTATTGAATTTAAAAAAATAATGTATCTTATCGAATCAGATATCAGATCAAACCCTACAGATGCTTCTTGTTCATTTTTCCAATGAATATATATTTGTAAAAAATATATAATGAGAGTAACTCATAGATTTGACTGAAACTGGACAGAGTGGAAAGGGGTTAAGGTTAAACACGGTTGCCTTAAATAGATATTAGTATGTGATGGCATTTTCCCATGACCAGGTTAGCATTCTAGAATCAAAGCCCCAAACCTTCGTCTTTGCAAAGTGATTCTATGAATAGAATTGACTATTTTAGATCCTAATTATATTATTTTCTATACTATCGTATTAAATACGCTCTATATAAAAATAAGAAGGGGTCTGGATCCGTTTTAATTAGAAAACTTTCAAATACTTTGGAACCCGTTTTTTACGTTATTGAAGGAATTGGTAAAAAACGTAATTAGCGGGAAAACTTAAATTCGGGGTACTACATAAATACGTATTTAATTGTTTAATTTATTTTTTAAAAAGGTGCATTTGATTTGTAAAAAGTGGTATTTGATTTGAAAAAGGGTGCATTTGATTTGTAAACGGATGCATTCGATTTGAAAAAGGATGCATTTGATTTGAAAAAAGGTGTATTTGACACGTGAAAAAACTTTATATTTATTATTTTGTTGGTCGGCGGCAATTTATCCAGCGCCCAATTGTCGTTTCACCCTTCAACTAATCGTTAGCTAATGCCTTTAGTTAATGATTTCCAACTGCTGAAATTGCAGCATATCAATAAAAAAACATGTTTCAGTCATTTACAGACATTATCGCATTTGTGTTAGTTTTTCCATCAAATGTCCGACTACAAAGCCAGGCTGCGTGTTTTGTTCGGGCCGTCCGCGGTTTTGTCTGCCAATCTGTGTGTTCATATTACCTTTCTGAAATTAATCAACGTGAATATTGTTGTATCGAGCAGCCATTGTGTCAAACTCGACCGCCATTCAATTTCGCAAATATGGCGCTGATATTGAGCGCCGATGGCGTCGAGCAACGCCCCAATAGAGCCACCGTGTGTATTTGCATAACTGAAAATTAATAACTAGCGACAACACAATTATTTCGACAATGAAATGCGACCGGCGCATGCGCACATATTGTCCAAAATATATAAGGGGGACCGAAAAGTAATCAAAATTTCTTCCATGAGCTC